>JBBPCZ010000037.1:6331042-6351125 GCA_037974445.1 Brycinus macrolepidotus
CCAAAAATCACTTAAAGTGTATTACAGACACTCTGAATGATCCATGAGGATGCCATCATGGATCTTCTGCCTTACAGTGAGACAGTGGCTGTACAAAGCTAAGGTGGTCCTAAAGGCCATTAACTGGGTTTTGACAGAACAAACAAATGGAGAATTGCTCGTTTAAGAAAGTAAGCTCAGGCAATATGGCTCAATGACCCTCAGAGTTTGTCCTAGAGAGGAGAAAGGAGAGAAACAGAAGGCATGGTCGAAATGTCATCTGGCACACAGGCTGGGCAGCTCAAGAGGCTTAAGTTGTGATATTTATACTGCAGGTCTGAAGGGGGAGGCAGGCAGGAAAAAAATCTGTAATTTCACGGTACCTTCAGGGGAAATTTGATTTCTGCTGGGTGACAGGTTGATAAATAGCAACACAGCAGACAGTGTCCTCCCAAACTTGAGTCTGAATAGTTTTCAGAGTAAGTCTTTGTCGGAGTATTTCTGGAAGAAAGTATTGACTCGGATTCGTTCTCCACTAAACAGCTGCTGTGGGAACAGAAGTAGATACATTGAGTTAAATGATGTGGAAAAATGCTGATCCTCCCATGACTGTTCCTTCCCTCAGCTACGTATTTTTTGAGGTTTGTTTGCTGTAGTTTTGTTATTTCTTTTTATTGATTTATTTTTGGGCTACATGTTCTTATGGATTTTTCTTTTTTTACCATGTTACATAATGAAATCCACAATTACTTGCCATAAAACTGAATTGTATTAACATACATTATATTACTAATGTTCCAGGGGCGTAGCCAAAGGGAGGCAGATGGATCACATGTCTGCCTGATAAAACAGGGAAAGAATATTAATTAAGCTGCATTTCTTAAAACAATGACACTTCATTTGTTTACTTAGTTCATTTTCTAAAGCTGCACCTTATTTTCTCAGCCCAATCACTGTTTAGCAACCAGTATTTTTTAAAGCCTTCAATTTGTTATTTTCACAGAAGTGTTTAAATTTGAACTTTCAGATACGGGTGGGCAACATGATGATATTTTATTGTTGTTGTCATGAATTGTCGATGGATATTGGATATTGTCAGTACTTGGAAACAGAGAATAGCTAGTCAATAGTGTAATTAGATTAGTGCACCACAGGTATGTGCTATGTTTGAATAAAAATCACAATGGCCAGAATTTTTTGATAAACTAGCACATCTTGTCTGTGTAAGAATATTGTGCTTTGTTGTAATATCAAGTGCTTTTTTATATTGCCCACCTCTAGTTCCAGCTGAAGTCAAACGATATGTTTGAAGAACCTGTGAAAGGGGGATCCCCAATAAAGTCATGTGTTGTTTTCAAATCATCCAAAACCAATAACAAATTTAAATAGTATTGTTCAAGGTAATGGTTTGGGAATCCAGCTAAATTGGGCTGTGTCGAGATGTCTCGAGTCATCAGGTCAAAGGGAATGGACATAAATGGTCCATTAATATGTGTAAGCTGCTGAAGTGTTGGTTGGGTTGATTTGTACAACCATTGTTGCTATTGTTTTGTATGAAAAGAAAGCGGAAGTGCTGGAATAACATGTTTGGAAATAAGTTCTATCAAGTTGGATTCCTTACTTTTTCACAAACCAACCCTAACATTGATTTCTGCCACTGGAATGTTCTTTCCTTTACATTTAAAGCCATTTTGAAAGTATGTGGTTATTAGACAACAAGAACAAACATCATGTTTCATGAACGTTCCTGTGGTAACTCTTTATTTTGCTGATCCACCGTAGATGCTTTGTAGGTGCTCAGCTTGTATTTTAGCTAAATGTCTATTAAATGTACCTGAACCTTAAGATTCCATTCAGTCTAACCCTAAACCTAACTTTAACATTAACCCAAAATTTAAATCTATTCCTAATCCTAAACCTCATGCTGCTGATAATCCACTTACGTCACCAGGTAGTTTGTTAACAATTAAAGTATCCGTAGATAGTCTATAGGGGACCATCAAAAATAAAGAGTGACCCCCTTTTATATTTAAAGATATTAATAAATGCCAGTTCCATTATTCTTCCATTCACCTTTATTCAACTAAGAAAAAAGTGAGGGGTTTTCTTCCTCCTATGCATATTTAATGAACTGCCCACTATATTTCAGTATTTTTAATATTTTACACTCACTGTTCTGGCATTAAAACCATTCCTTGGGCATTGTCTTTGACTTCAACACTTCTCTAATTCAGGCATACTCTAAGTGTATGAATTATTCACCACCAAATCATCCCCACTTAATCTGACAGAGGCTTCCATAATTCAGGATGGTGTCCAAACAATTAGACTGCCTTGCCCTTCATTTGCAATGCATTCATGTTTAATGTGGTTTTATACACAGAGAACAGAAATGGTGCCTCTTTGAGTCAAAGAATCTTTTTGCCTTTTGTGTGAAGGGCCTGTTGTTGGCTTTCCCCGTTAAGATGATGAGACCAGGCCAGGGGAATTAGGTCCTCCCAGAGGAGTGATAAATCTTGCATGCTCCGTCCATTAAACACCCTGAATGCTAATCAGCCTAGTAGGCACTCTTAGCCTCTAGACGGTCAAGCGCTGGTGCGTCAGAAGCTTTGTCAGTTTTTTAACTCGCTATTTGCATGCTTGTTTTGACTCATTACTGAGACGAAGTTCATGTGAGAGCACTCTGGAGCTCCCACCGGTCTCCCAGGGTAAAACTAGCATTCACATTCAATAGTGTAATACAAAATTACATGGAGACCTGCGAAACCTACAACACTTATAGGATTTCATTGTATTCATGGATCATTTACACCAATGTTTTACCATTACTTTTGCATTGCTATTGTTCAAATGTAATTATGTATTTACATACATAATTACATTGCATCTACATATGTAATTAAGTTTGTATACTATTGAAAATTTGTTCCAAACCTGGAGAAACTCTGAGCTAAAAACCTGGAATCAGTCTGAAATGTACATTGAGGTTTTGTGGTCTGATGAGTCTTCATGATTCATCACAAATGGACAAACACTACAAAATTTCTAATAAAATACTTTACATGTCCTTGCATTTTTGGGGTGGAATATTATTACTGGGTGAAATGTGGAATTTATAAATGTGCAATTTATAATGTGAAACTCTTCTGGTGCATAACTACTGTTTTTGTCAATGCCTGTCACTCATTGCATACCTGAAGTGTTCTTACATATATTTATATATCCACTCTGTACATATATGCATACAGATACTCAGTGTGTACATACATACATCTACTCTAAGTTTACATATACATATATACATATGTATTTTTCAGTACACGTCCATCTTTATATTTCTAGATTGTTTGTATTGTGTACTTTTGATACGGTACTGTTGTGAGGTATAGTTTTTATTCTATTGTTTTTTTTTATTTTTGCTGCTCTTACCTTTGTACTGTCCACTTTCTGCCGTGACAATGCAAATTTCCCACTTTTGGGACTAATAAAGGTTTATCTTATCTTATCTTATTAGAAATGAAGAATGGTTTTGCATTGAAGACACTGGAATGCTACAACATTTTTGAAAGTTTTAAAGAGCGGCATCTAAATACCTTAAGTGTAATTTTTGGATTCAAAGAAACCATTTTATTACTTTTGTTATGCTCAGTACAGAATGCAGTTGGCTCCCAGAGCCCTCTGTAAACTAAATTTTGCTGGCTGACTTGGTATGAGAAGCATGCAGTGTGGTCTGGCGGCTGGCCGGACACTCAGCCAGCGCAGACAGCAAGCAGGACGTGTGGTGTTTGGCAGAGGGCCATCTATCTCCGCTGGGAGAGAGCACCTGAAACAGAAGAGCATTCGCAGAGGCACCGAGAGAAGAGGAGAGGCTGAGAAAGGCACAGAAACAGGTGTCCTCCGACACGCTCTGGGCTCCAGCGTCATTTGTTAGTGTGTGTCCTCTTTAGTCAAAGAAACAAGGTGCCCCCCATGTCCGCAGACGATAGTGGCTTTAATTGTTTAGTAGTTGAAAAGAAAGTGAATGCGGCAAAGACAAAAGAACAGAGACAAGGTGAGGACTCGAGAGTAGCTGGATGGATGCGCAGGTGGAGACACACTGAAAACATGCTTATAATTTACACTTATAATGTAGCTTATGATGTAAACTGCATGTAGGACTGCTTACAAATTACACTATGCTTGTGAGCTGGGGGGGTTTAGAGAGAATAATGAAACAGTCGAACCATCAGGCACGTGTAGGTGGAGAGATAACAGAGCTAATAAATTAATCCTATCCAACAAAATATCCTAGAGGAGCATTATTCTGTTTGTAAATATTCAGCATTAGTTTGCCTTTGAGGCTGTCCCCTCCATTTAGCCACTGTATCTGCTGCCATTGTTAGAGAAAGCCTCCTAGCTTTGGAGTCACTGCCACTAATTTATACCTGGTTTTGGAAGAGAAAATATTTTGTCGAAACTTTCGTAAACTGAACAAAATTCGTAAACACTCGCAAAAAGCCACGTATCCACTATGTGGACAAAGGTATAGGGACACACCTGTTTTTCAGGGTTTGGGCTAGGCCCCTTACGTCCAATGAAGGGCAATATTAATGCTTCAGTATACCAAGACATTTTGGACAGCGCCATGCTTCCAACTTTGTGTTCACAGTTTGGGGAAGAACCTTTTCTGTTCCAGTATGACTGTGTCTCAGTGCACAAAGCAAGCTCCATAAAGACATGGTTGGATGAGTTCGGTGTGGAAGAACTTGACTGGCCCACACAGAGCCCTGACCTCAACTCCATCCAACACCTTTGGGATGAACTGGAACGGAGATTGTGAGCCAGGCCTTCTCGTCCAACATCACTGCCTGATCTCATAAATGCTCTGCAGAATGAATGGGCACAAATTCCCACAGAAACACTCCAAAATCTTGTGGAAAGCATTCTGAGATGAGTGGAAGCTGTTATAGCTGTAAGGGGGGGAGCAACTCCATATTAAAGTTTATGTAATTGAATGCAGTGTCATTAAAGTCCCTGTTGGTGTAATGGTCAGGCGTCCCAATACTTTTGTCCATACAGTGTATTTCATGTGTGAAAAAATGTGCCTTTACAATTAAACAGTGTGTGATCACATGTGACATGAAACAGTATGTTTTTTCACGTGATCACACAGTTTTTTACATGTATATGGAAAAATAACAGGATATGAGTAAAAATTCATAGTCAAATTCACATGTTTTTTTTCTGTATAGAAAATTGCATTTCCATTACCTCCACCTATTCCTTGCAGGATGCTCATATGCATATGTATGAGGAAGAGAAATGCATTTTGCATTCTTCCATGTATGTGGCGGATAATTTGCATGATTAGGCGCATACACCGATTTTGTATAAAAACCCATTGTTTTGTTGTTTTGGTTTTTTTTTTATGTGGGACATTCCCTCCTTCTCCCCCTGCCCCCATTCCCCTGCAAAGCGATCTTTTCTGTTAGACACAGAAGGTGATAGATTTCCTATAGTCAAGTCTCCTGGAGCATTAGCAACTTTAAAAGTATCATCATCACTTATTAAAGTCGGTTTATTTGCCTTTGATGTCGGCTTAGCTTGTAATCATGAGTTACCTCACTCATCTTGTTTCCTTGATTAAATTTGTATGGCAGCATAAATTATGCACTGTCATGTATACTGTGGCATTCAAATTCATGTTTTTTAATTTCCTTTTGATCACTCCATTCAGGGACTATTTTTACCTTTCCAGTGCACTATTTTTCTTTTACAGCTGTGTCAGAGGATGACTACGGGGGCCAAAATTAGTTGAGATTGTGGAAATGTGCTTCTATTTTATCTCCATTCGTGGGTTTTAATGAAAAGCCTGCCCTATCCGCAACTCTTATACATAAAGGGATTTTTACCTAATATAATCATCTGAAGACAGGGTCTTAATGGCACTACTAGAGGCAAATGCAGGAGACACTGCATCTAATCCACTTTCCCAAGGGCTGTGCTGAATTGCTTGGATCTGCAATTACAGTGCATTATGCACTCTCTGTTTGACGAAGAGAACTTCTTTGAGAAGAGTCAAGCTTTCATTTGGAAGGTTCTAACTTCTCTGGTCTCGCTTTCATCCACTGGCTAGATGCACATTCTTAAATACAAAGCAATGTGTTCCTTGGAATGATACCATTTTTGGTTCCTCAGAGAAATCTCAATGTACGGTTAATTTTTGTAATTGAGACAGGTGAGTTTGAAGCACTTTTATAAACTCTAACTCTGAACTTATCTGACCAGGGCCTTGGTTGCTTAGTGCAGACTTTTAATCCACACCCCTATTACTTAAGAGACTTACGCTCAAACCCATATACTTCACACTGTTCTTCAGGTAATTGCTGAGTAATATGTCTTAGAATGTAATACACCTGGAATTTAAACATTGAAAATTTTTCTGTGATACTAAATCTGATGAATGTTATGAGTGTTATGATGCAGCAAAATTTGAAAAAAGTGGAAATGTAAAATGCAGTTTAAAAAACACTGATCAGACCTTAGTGACCATTACTCATATTCCAGTGACCACACTTGATTGACATCCATCAATCCAATACTCCCATCCAGCACCACAGAAGCAGAACTAAACACCTTTAAGCAATTTCCTCTGGGATCAATAAAGTTTTCTGAATCTGATTCTGATGTTTGCGCAATTAGGGATTTTGTCAGTTATAAAGACACAAAATATAGCCATTAAACTAGTCATTAGTCTCATAAAGACATAATAAAATATGAGGCACTAAAAACTAAAAACTTCAAATAAAAACAACTGAATAAAACAGAACAAAATGTTACACATTTGTTTAATTTCTTAATTTCTCTAACTGCTGTAAATTTACAGGACACTACCATTGGAAATATGAACTACTGGGGGTAAATGTTAACCTAGCAAGATGTTTACACTGTTCAGAAATTCAGAAATATGCCACAAAACGATGTTGTTAGTCTTCATCAGCGGTCGAAGGTCATCTCAGAAGACTCTTCAACATTGTCACCATTAGCCCTCTGGAACTGAACAGAAATTTAAGATGTGAGTGCCATTCAGGAAAAAGCTGGGTGTTATTGAACAAATTACATGATGTTTTATTTTGGGATTAATTCCTGGAAAGTCTATTTTGAAAATTACAGATGAGAGCACTGCAGAGGTCAGCAGTTTCAGCTAGGCCGAATCTGAAGAGCTCTATAGACAGGCTTTTGTAGTACGGCTCACAAATGGCAAAGCATGTTGCTGTCATCCTGCAGAAACACTGCTAAATGCTTAGATGTAACTCCATCTGTCCATCTGTTGCACATTAAGAAAATACATTTAATTGGCACAATTATAACCAAAGAAAGGAAGTGAACCATGTTGACGGAATTTATTTTATGAAAGTGCACTCTGTACACACATTCAAATCAAGATACATTTACATAACACTGAATTTTTTTTCAATCTTGGACGTTAATTCTAATGCAAATTACTCATCTTTCTCCGGATCAGTTCAAAACATAAAGCGTGCTTTTCTTCATTCACTTCTGAGAATGGCTGACTGCATAATGATGGAATAAATTTAGTAAAAATGTTCAGTCAGCCCTATGATTATTGGCACCCTTGGGAAAGATCATAAAAAAGATGATGAAAATGAATTACTTAACACTAAAAATATAAAAAACAACCTTTAAATTAAGCAAGTTTAGTCAAAGTTAATATAAACACAATTACTGACACCTACAAAGTCCCAAACAGAATGTAACTGGAGCATGTTCCCATTTTGTAACCCTTCAAACCCCAGCCTGTTTTTCACATTTTATTCCATTACAGTTAGAACTAGAATTACAAATTATTTTGTATGAGAGAATATAAATAATTTTCAGGGGATCCAAGGATCTCCATATATGTCATCATTTGAGAGGTTAATGCTTATAGGTCTTTGCTAGAAAATGGACTATTTTTGGATCAAAAAATTACTGTGGATTTAAAAAATGACTAAAAGGTATTCATTTCTGCCTGTACAGAATGAGTGTCTGAGAGTTGAAAATGCAAAGACTGATATTGGTTCATTATTTGGCTTGTGACCATAAAAGAATCAGAATCAAAAAATTTGTATTGATCCTAGTGGACACTGCTTATGCAATGACTGCACAGACACAAAGAGACACAAAGAAAAGAACAATATAAAATAATCAAAAGTCAAAATAAAACTGAAAAAGCGGCCTCTAGTGGCCGCTGCCCGGGGACCTGATAGTACCCCCCTCCCCCCAAAGGCACACCACCGGAGCGCCACAAAAGGGCCACCCAGCCCACACAAGAGAAGCAAGGGGCGGGGGAGGGGCAGACGGCGGCAAAAAAAAATAAATCTTCCCCGTGGGCCCCACACGGCCACCCACGAATGGGCTTTGTGTGGCCCATGTTCGGGTCCTACTAGTCCATATGTCCCTTTGTGCCATATGGAGAGGAACCCCCTGTGGGGAACCCCTCAGTGTGCTCCTAGGCTGAGTCCCCTTCGGGGAGTCCCTTCGTATATCACCAGGACTTCATTCCCCTCGGGGGAGCCCCGCCGTTTTATCCATCGGGGCAGGGTCCCCTCGTGATCCCCCTTGAGGACCCAAGAAAAATCCTCATAGCACCCCCCAAAAAAATGTTAGGGGGAGACCCTGGTCCCTTCCGGGGGCCTGGAATGGCAGAAGCGTGAGAAACTGGTTCTGGGACCCAGGTGCGTGGGGCTAGCCTTGGCGCCAGCGTCTCCGCCACCCCGTGGACCCAAAGAGCACTAGGGAACAAGTCCCTCCAAAACGGCATAAAAGCCGAAGTGCCCACCGTGGGCATAAGAGCCCACCTTTCACGGGGCTGGCTGGAGCGCTGGTGTCCGTGCACTCTACACGGACCTGGAAACCTGTCTCCTCATTGCAGGCGGGGGGGCCTGCCTGGATCTGAGCGGCGCTCGGGAATCTGTCCCTCAATGCCGGCACAGAGGCCGGTGCGCCCGCTGCAGGCCCAGAGCCCGCATCCCTTTTGCAGAGGTGTCGTCATCGGCGCGTCCTTGACCTGCTCAACGCCCGCTTCCATCAGGCAAGAGAACCTGCCATGGGACCAGCACTGGGGCCGAAGGAGCACCAAGGTGAATCATCCCTCTAGGCCGGCCTGAAACCCGGAATGCTCAACACACCCACAGCACAGGTTAGGAGGGGCCTGCGAGTTCATGTGGTGGGGAACCTGCTGTGCCTATGGTTGGTCGGTCAATCTGTCACGTTTGGGGGTGCTCGGGGTGGTGAAGCGAGGCATAAACGCAAGTTCCCTTTTGATGGGTTTTATTCACAAACACAAACTCAACAGAAACATAACACAAAGAGGCACGAGGGCCTAAAACCAAAAGCATACTTAACATAGAAGACACACGAGGAACGGGTAGGGTGAAGGAATCCAAGAGGGTACGTGATGGGTGCGTAACTGGTTGACCGACCCCAGTACACAAAACAAAGGCACTAAAAAACAAAGAGAACCAAACTAAGAACGAATCAGAACACACGCTCACTAAGCTCAAACAGTAAACACCTGTAACTAATAACATGAAGTAAAACACCATGAAAACAGAGCAATACTTCAAAATAAAAGTAACATAAACAAAACAGAAGAAAGCAGCCTCTAGTGGCCACTGTCCAGGGACCTGACAACCTGATTAGCAAGTTGGCCATATTATTTCTAATACTGATTTTCTCTCGCTTTTGATTTATAATGAGTGCTAAAACTCTGACAGCCAGAACGATAGACCCTGGAATAATGGGTTCTTTTGAAGGAATTTGTATTATTTCAACTTAAAAATTTACCGTCACCTGTTTATTGTATTGTAAGTCGCTTTGGATAAAATTGTCTGCCAAATGGATGTAATGCAAACTGAAAATAAGTAGCATTGGTTTATTTAGTATAATTTATAATTAATTCATCTGTTCAGTTTATGCTAAAGCTGTTGTAATGAAGTGGCCTTGGTCAATATTAAAACGCATCCACTGTTTCCTCAGCCCCTGCCCTCTCGCACAGAGACAAACTAATTCATATAACTGACACCACATATTGAACAGGTGCAGGTTACTTTTCTTTGTATGTCTCTTAGTTCAATTCAGTTCTAAGGACTGTGTTCACATGAGTGTTCATGAACTCTTCAGTGGTCATTTTTCAAAGTCAAAATGACCTTTATTGTCATCTCAGCTATATACACATATTAAAATGAGATGAGACAGAGTGAGACAGAGTGTACAGGATACAAAGGACATAAAGTAAACACATATAAATAAACTATAAATATAAACTCTAAACTAGAAGTAAAAAATGTGCAATTTAGTACAAGGATGTGTAATTTGGTACAACGTAACTTTTAACATTAAAAAATTGTGCAAATGTTGCATCAGTAGTCAGGTGGAACGTAACAAATCTTGCAATGTAATTGTGTGCTTTATATAAAGTAAAGTAAAGTGGCCCCTTATAGTCACACATGAACACACCACACAGTCTGAAACTCTTCCTTTGCATTTAACACATTCACCAAGTGAAGCAGTGTGCAGCCAGGAACACAGCGCCCCGGGGACAGTGTTTGGATGATACCTTGCTCAAGAGTACCTCAGTGGTGCAACTAGCAGTCCTGGGATTCAAACCCACAACCTTCTGATCGCAGGGGCAACTCCCTAACCACCAGGCCACCAGCTGGCCCATGCAAAAGATCAGCAGTGATTCTAAATAAATAAATAAATAAATAAACCATCTATGAAAAATATAGAGGCTCTGAGACAATGTCCAAGAACAAGTGTAACTTGGATGTGTCTTTGCATGTAGCTGCATGAGCATTTTAAAAAAGTGAAGTGTAAAGTGCAAGGTGGGGGTGGTATTAATTTTTTTTCATCTAAGGTATAAATATCAGGTGACAGAGGCCATAATTAAGAATTAAGCATCATGGTTATGTTGGGATTTGCAGACAATGCGAGCATTTTGGAGGCTATCAAGTCCTCAAATTTTAAACAAACAACATGTCCATGCCAACAAATTATGTGGAAGGCATGCTTGTCAAGTGTGTAGAGTTATCTGTATGCTACTAGAACTTTGTCTTTAACCAAAAATATACCTTTCTTATGGTCAACTGACATTTAAAATGGGTTTAACATAAACGAAATAGATAGTTGCACCAAACATAACCCAATCCCCCCCAATCATACTTTTCAAAGATGGGACACAAAGCGCTCTTTGACATAAAGAAGCCTTTTGTGTCCCCAAAGGACCATGTTTGAGATGTGAGAGTGTGAAGAAAGATACGATTCAAAGAACCATCACATGATACTCTGCCAATTAAACCGTTCTTTATAGAATCTTTAAATTATGTGGAGATTACGAATCACATCATTGCATCACCCTTATACATCTCATTCGCAAGAGATTCTTTGGAGCAACTTAATTTATGGCATCATTCAAAGGGCCCTTTTAAGCAGCCTTACTTTGTGTGATGGAGGAGCTGTGATGTTGTGGGCTGTTTTTCCTCTAGGGACTCTTGTTTGGATTCATGGCTTTGTGGACTCCATGAAATTCCAGTACATTTCAATGGAAATCTGGCTGGATCTTCCAAGAAGTCCAAAAAGACATAAGTCCAAATCCATTCAAAAGGGTTCAGTGTTTAAAGAATCAAGATTTTTATGCAACCATCATAGTCCCCTCGCCCAAGCTCCATTAAAATTCTGGAGGGAACACTAAACAGAAAGTCCAAAAGAGAGAAACTAGTACTCTGGAGGATCTGGAGAGCTTCTGTGCTGAGGTGTACCCTCAGATTGCTCATCAGGCTTAATAAAAGAAGACTAGTTGATGTTATGCTGACAGAAGGATGTTGCAGTGTAACACTTGTGGCCTTGTTAAAAGTATTTTTTGATGCAATATTTTGTTTTCTCAGAGTAATTGCACTTTGATTTAATTGTAGTATTTTCAGTAAGAGATAACTGAACACATTGTTTCACTACCTTCCTTTTTTATCCCTCTCTACTACCAATAAGGCTGTACCCAGGCATGTGCTAAAGCAGTAAACAGCACTATTTAATGGAAATATTCCTTACATTTAGTAGTTTGTACACAGTTTAATGTACTTTATAAGTGAAATGTATGTTCTATAGTGTTGCAGATTAAAGGATTCCTTGCTTTACTCTAAAACAGACTATGCTGGTGCAGGCTATGGTAATGATTCAGCTGCTTTGTTGTGTGTGAATTGTAACAGGACCTCTATCCACAGGTAAATCTCTCCTCAGTGCACTAATTTCACTAACTTTACATCAATTTCCAAAGTAAACTTGATTGACAAGGATTGACACAGTGCAACTATTTACACACCTGCACTCACGCCAGTGTGTTACACAAACTACTGTGTCCATGGCATGTTCATTTTGGTTTCATGCATTATTTCACAAGACATGGAACCCTCCTCCCCCAAAACAAATCAAATCAAATTACAATTCTCGAGTGAAAATACAGCAGTCATCACCAATATTTCTGACAGCATTGACGTAATCAGATCTCAAACTCAGTTCTGCAAGCTTCTTCTATTTTAGAGCTTAGACAGGGGGCTGAGATTTCCCAGTACATTTTTCACATTTTCACCAATATCTTCACTGCAGTTGAGATCTGATGCCTGTTTTCTCCAAGAAATACTTCTCAGTAATGCATTCTTGATTTATGAGCATGAGCCAAAATGTTGTGTTAGTCTTTGATAAAACATGAAATAAAAATAGTTCTTTGGTAGTGACCTCAGACCTTTGGATTCTGCTGAATGTTGTATGTTGTAAATAAATGTATTGAACAGCCTGCCACAATGTATGTTCATAATACATAATATATCTCCACCAAACATAGAATGTGCTGCGTAAGTTGTATGTACTGAGGACAATCCCTTATACATTCCTCTTCCACATAAAAAAACAGGGCTTTAAATTGACTTGATACAAATGAGAATGTCTGTTTCACGTGAATAAAATACATTGCATGTACACATATATATTGACAAAGGATATAATTGTGTTATTTTGTGTACAGTTATGTACACAATGGATATGTATTAATTAAATTCCACATACATGTTTTTCCAACTTATATCTATAATCAACCACAAACATAGTCATCAAGACCTTTTTTTTTTTAAAGCAAAAGAAATGTCAGTGTAGATAAATAAATGGACTGCAAAGCATTACACTGCAATAATATTTTATTGTAATTATAGAACATTCAAACTACAGCATTGAGTCTAAAGTCTTTTCATGAAATTATGCATATTTTATGTTGATTTTGTGAAATGTGACCAATGTTCTTAGTTTTCATATCATGTTTATTTGTAGCTATATTGGGGGATTCAGGGATTATTCACTTTAATAATAACTCACTGTAAATTACACAGTGAACTGTTGAGAACGGGCATCAGATCCCAGATTCAAAGCAAAATACATCAAAACAATGTTCCATCACTTAGGAAAACAGTATGTTACTGTAAATGTTTACAGTCGTTTACAGTGTGATAACTGTGTGGCAGCATAATGTGTTTCTCCATTCCGAGTCCACCATGATGCTGTTTGTCAGGAGCCGTGTGCTGGCAGCATGACCGAGCTGTTTGTATGGATGACTTGATGCTCTGGATCAGGACCATGGACAGGGAACTTGACATTTGTTGCTGGTGAGGGTTCAGAAACGTGTTGGCCCATGCGAGGGCCAGGGCACCAGGGGGGGGGGGGCTGGAGCCCTCGTCCTGGCGGCCTCCTGGGACCATGTGGACTTGCCACTACCTCCTGGGGCCCTTCCACCACGACTCCATCTGGAGCAGCAGAGGGCCTCTGCTGGAGCCCCACAGCCTACTCTCACACTGCCCACCAGTCGAGCGGTTCATTGGGGATTAATTAGGACACAGGGAGTCGGCCAGAAACTGACCCATAGAAGTCAGAAACGCTTTAATCCAGCTCACAAAACTCCAGTACACTGCGGAAGAAGCTGATGAGGAAAGAGCAACACTGTTGCATATAAATGAATTGGCTTATCCATGCTCCACCCATAGACACGTCATTAAGAAGCACTTTTAGTAGCTGTAGATAGGACAAAGTCTACAAAATGATAGCAATATCCCCACTGAATCAAATTAGAAATTGTAGCACAACATCAAAATCTCTACAGTTGGTATAAAAATGAATCACTCTCTCAAAATATTCACATAATGTTCCTTTGCAGCCTGAAAAGAAGACACACACACAAACACACGCATACAAAAAAAATAAAAATCCAGCTGTATTTACTCAAGTCAAGTAGGTTTTATTGTCATTTCGACCATATACACACAGCACACAGTGAAACAGTACTTAATGCAGCTTATAAAATTCAAGTGAAAGATATGGCAACAGTTATATAAAAAAATAATTAAAAAATCACTGAGATGGATAAAGGATCACCGTCTGTGTCAGCACTTCATGGAACCACCCTTTGCTTTAATTACTGCCTTGAGGTCTGTTGGTATACTTTTCTACCAACTTTGCACATCTAGACTCTGCAATATTTGCCCACTCTTCTATACAGAACTATATAAGCTCAGTCAAATTGGATTGTGACCGTTAGTGAACTGCAATCTTTAAGTCATTCTACAGATTTTCAATAGTCTGGGCTCTGACTAGGCTGCACAAGGACATTCACCTTTTTCTCCTTCAGCCACTGTGTGGTCAGTTTAGTTGTGTGCCGTGGGTCGTTGTCATGTTGGAAGGTAAACCTCAAGAATTCTCAAGAATTTGACTGTATTTTTCCCCATACATTTTCCTTCTGTCCTAACAAGTACTCCAGTCCCTGCTGCAGAGAAACACCCCCACAACAGGACGCTGCCACCTCCATGCTTTACTGCAGGTTTGGTGTTCTTTGGAGGGTGAGATGTACTGACTTTCCACCAGTGGCCTCGACTGCCAGAATGGGGAACAGTTTCTTCCCTCAGGCCATCAGACTCTTCAACCAGAACTGAAACATAAACTGTGTCCTCGACACACACACACACACACCACCAACACACATACCCCCCCGAACAACTCAGACTTTAATCATCTCTGTAAATGCGCTTCTATTTATTACACTACGCATTCTCTGTCCTGTTGCTGCTATATTTGCACAATCATATTTATTTCTGTCTACCTCTATTCTGCATTTTTGCACATGTAACTTCTGTTCTGCATTTTTGTGCACACAACTCTCTGCTGCCAGAATTCACTATCTGTCAAAATACTGTATTCATCTAAATGATGTCTTGTCTGGTTGTATTGTTGATCTTGTGTTTTTTTCTTGTGTTGAGGCCAAATAGTTCAATTTTGGTCTCACAACATTTGTCTACCATAACATCTTTTTCCACTTGGTCTCAGAATCTTCACAATGTATTTTTGCTGAGTTCAATCAAAACCACAGTGTGGTCTTTCTGGAGGAGTGGTGTTTTTCTTGCAACTTTATCCCTGAGATCTTTTGACAGTGCCTTGCCACCCATAGTTGATTGTTTGCTTTCAGTTGCACTACCAAGCACTGGGATGCTCCAGGAGTAGCTGTTTTTATACTGAGCTAATCAAAATGATTACAGTTGATCAGGGGTGGAGGCCATTTAGCTTGGTGTGCTTGGTGTGGTGTTCATATCTTTCACTTGGATGTTAGAGTAAATACAACTGGATTTTTTACAAATGTGAATATTTTGAAGAGGTATGAAGAGGTAGAATATGTCCTGAATTTTAAACAAAATAAATTTTGCATGCATATAAAAGATAGCCATGTTAGAAAGTTGGAATGTAATCAGTGTGAAAACTACATTTTCACACAAGGGAGAGGCAGAGCTCAGTAGCTGGTCCTACAGGGGCTGCACAACTGAACATGGCATAAAGTTGAAACAAAATGTGCCTCATTCACTCAAAACAAATCTGAATATATATTGTTGCTGGACACATAGCATTTGTAATAAAGGATTATTCATCCTCTTTATTGTAAATCATTCTGCCTGCCTCTAATTTTGTTTTCAGTTGCAATTTCATCAGAGCTGTCCTCATCCTTCCTCTCATGTTTCTCCTTTATATTGATGGTCATTTTCTCGTCTCTCCCTCGCTCTCTCTCTCTCTTTCTCTCTCTCTCTCTCTCCCTCTTTCTCTCTTCCTCTTTCTCTCTCTCTCTCTATCTATCTCTCTCTCTCCCTCTTTCTCTCTCCCTCTCTATCTCTCCCTCTTTCCTTTCTCTCCCTCCCCCTCATCTTGATGGTCACTTTATATTTGGTCACTGGAGTTTGAAGCTGAAGTTATTAGTAGACTCAGAAAGAGATTGGTTAAAGTGAGTGTTTTCTTGTTGTTTCTGGATGGGACAATTGATTTGTGCGGAAACTTTTCCTCTGATTTTCTTGTTATGTAGGTGTTTTGTATTGGATTCAGTTAAAAATATTTTAAATTACATCCAGAGGAAGAGAGCAGGGCCCCCAGCCTATACACACACATCTACACCCACACCCACACCCACACACACACACACACACACACACACAGACACACACAATTATTATATGTCTGGGGGACCATGACGATCACTATACCCCCACCTCCCTTCTACCTCTGCATGTAGTGACTTTCTATTACATTGTACATTTGATTCAACTGTGCATGTTCTATCTATATTACCTTTATTGATTACATTACTTTCACTTTCACTTTACATTTTTATTTGTCAATAATAGTGCCGTTGTAAAATGTTTTATTCTTGAAACTGAGTATTAATATGTAACAGGAATACATTTGAACTGAGTACAGCAAAAAAATAAATAAATAAATAAATAAATAGAAACAGGAGCAGAGTAGTTCGACTGTTTTTCTGTGCTGTCACTCTAAGGCAAGGGTTAAGCAGATCTGAAATGTTTTGAACATTCCCGACTTTTCCGGATGTCACTGGGTGCACTGAATGGTTAGCATGAATGCCAGCTAATATTATGACAGGAGCTGTTTTCACGGGAACTACTTTCTGAATTAGCACAGAAATAGACAAGCTTCATGCCACTGGAGCCGAATGCGTTTATGAAGTTTCCAGACAAACACAGAGGAAAGTGTGAGGCCACTGTTTGCATATTGTAAAAGTGGTGTTTCGGAAATGTGCTAATTTCTGCTTGGGATGTGTTTCATGAGTCTAATTAGAGAAGAATGCACAGCATCTGTGTAACATAAAAAAGAGGAGAAAAAAGTCATGTGTGGATGAATGTGTAGGGGTGTAATAGTGTGTGCGTGTGAGTGCGTGTGTCTATATGTGGGTGACAAGTATGTATGTTTTGCACGCATCTGTGTGTTTGTGCATGTGTGAGCTTGCACGTGCGTGTGTGTGTGTGTGTGTGTGGGTGAAGATGGCAGAGTGTCCGTTGTGGATGGAGAGCGACAGGCGTGTTTGGCAGAGCAGGCGCTGGGTTTGGGGAGGCAGCAGATGGCTTGATGAGTTTGGGGGAATTCATCCGCATGTGGTTCATTCAGGGGAGGCCCGAGAGAGAGAGAGAGAGAGAGAGAGAGAGAGAGCGAGAGAGAGAGAGAGAGAGAGCAGTAGGAAGAGAAGGAGATAGGAAGATATGAACAGAAAGCAAAAAAGAGCAGTAGAAAAGGAGAAAGAGAGGGAGGGAGAGAAAGAGAGAGAGAGAGAGAGAGAGAGAGAGAGAGAAAGAGAGAGAGAGAGAGGGAACAGTAGAAAGAGAGAGAGAGCAGTAGGAAGAGTAGGAGAGGGGAGTAGAGAGAGACAGAGAGTGAGAGAGAGATAGAGAGGGAGCAGTAGAAAGAGAGAGAGAGCATTATGAAGAGAAGGAGAGGGGAGTAGAGAGAGAGAGACAGAGAGAGCGACAGAGAGAGAAAGAGAGAGAGACAGGTACAGTGAGAAAGAGTTTGGCGGAGAAATAGAAAAAGAGAAACAGAAAAACAAAAAGAGACAGAAAAGGCAACAGAAGATGAAAGAACATGAGAGACAGAGAGAGGGCCATGGCAGGGAGAGAGGAAAAGAGAGAGAAATAAAGAGAGAGAGAGAGAGAGAGAGAGAGAGAGAGAGAGAGAAAGAGAGAGAGAGAAGAGGAGAGTTAAAGAGAGAGAGAGAGAATGAGAGAGATAGAGAGAGAGAGAGAGAGAGAGAGAGAGGGAGAGAGAGAGAGAGATTAATACTATGGCTCCGCTTTCCTTTTCTGCTAATAAGGTGTGAATTGTTTTGGTCGCAGCTGTTTTGTTTTCTGCAGCTGATGTGCTGTAATTCATCCTTTTCATTGTTTCAGTCTTGTGCATGTCATTAAGACATAAAAAATGAATAAAGTAAGCACGTAACGAGTGCTGCATTAATACTACGGCCGCGTTGCTGTGACACGTTAAGCTTTTTGTATGGCTAGACCTGCTGAGTGGGTGCTCCATCCATGTGGTATATCATTTCATTATGAAGCAATCCCATCCATTACTCAATGTTCATGTCTAAATATTCCAGGGTTCACACCTGTGTCTAACGTAGAATCATCTATTCTAGTTTAATGTTTGTTTCAAACTATTCCTGAGACTAATGTGCGCAGAAAAGAGCAGCACATGAACTGTTTTTGTTTTTCTTGGCATTGCAGGACGTTGCAATACTGTAGGAGGGGTTTTGTTGTTTTTTAGATGAAGCCAATATCTGAGCCTTTTTTTGAATCTTTATAAGTCGCGGGAATTGGCTTCAGCTCCACAAGCTTGGGTTGTTGTTTTTCTGTGCACCTGCAGGACACAGGATACTTTTATCCTATTCTGTGGGAATATCTTTCACGAGATGTTTCTCTCATTGCATAAATGTTGCTTAGCTGAAATCCCTACCTCCCTTAAAACCAGTAATTGGGGTGTGTGGGACGAGATTGCGTACTATGTTTAGTTTCGGCATGTTAAAGATCCTCTTTCCATCTTCACTCACATTTTCATTACATTTCTTTCTGTGCTGTTTTTTTTTGTTGTTGTTGTTCACCGTATCTTTGCTTGAGTGTGACAAAAGTGGAGAAAGTCCATTTGAAAATGAGATGAATTTCAGCATGGGGGATTTAAAACTTAATACAAAACACAATTTATTTAATCCTGCAATTAGGAGCTTGCCTGCCTTTATTCTGAGGTGACTAAGCATTATTATGCTGGGCTCATCATTCTTTGCAGAGCACAAGTGTGACTATTTCTCAGTGAATAATGCATGGAAACATGTATATTGCATTTGATAGAGCTGCTGTATGTAAAAGCACTACAGGCATTATTCCGATGAGGGAGTATGCAAAGGTATGTGTTATTCAGAGAGAGAGAGGAATGAGAGAGAGAGAAAGAGAAAGATGGAAGAGAGGAAGAGAGGAGAGAGAGAGAGAGAGAAAGAAAGAGAGAGAAAGAAAGAAAGAGAGAGAGAGATGGGCACCTGGGGGAGGCCTAGGGAACCTCCCCCCACACAATCATTCAGACTGGTGGTCTGCCTCTTATAATTAGAGCTTGTAGATATTCTGATCGTGAAGTCTTTAGGGTATGATGAGGTTTGTTAGGATTAGTTGAGGCAGTTTGCATTCTCTTCACCCTTAGACTTAACCGGTACTGGTAATTTGGGGCTATTCCCAACTCTTCCAGCTCCTCCAGGAGTCCGGGTGTTTCGTCACCCCACTCTGGTTCCTTTAGCTTCTTAGCTCTTCTGCTCCTCCAGGAGTTCTGGTGTTCCACCAGCCTTTACCTTTATGTTCTGTGCTTTCTAGCTCTTCCATTCCTCTGGGAGTTTGAGCGTTCCACCACTCTTTACCTTTAAGTTCAGAACGTTCTAGATCTTCCACTCCTCTGGGAGTTTGAGTGTTCCACCACTCTTAACCTTTATGTTTGGAACGTTCTAGATCTTCCACTCCTCTGGGAGTTTGAGTGTTCCACCACTCTTTAACTTTATGTTCGGAATGTTCTAGATCTTCCACTCCTCTGGGAGTTTGAGTGTTCCACCATTCTTTACCTTTAAGTTCAGAACATTCTAGATCTTCCACTCCTCTGGAAGTTTGAGTGTTCCACCACTCTTAACCTTTATGTTTGGAACGTTCTAGATCTTCCACTCCTCTGGGAGTTTGAGTGT
>JBBPCZ010000037.1:6351225-6363805 GCA_037974445.1 Brycinus macrolepidotus
TCCACCACTCTTTAACTTTATGTTCGGAATGTTCTAGATCTTCCACTCTTCTGGGAGTTTGAGTGTTCCACCACTCTTAACCTTTATGTTTGGAGCGTTCTAGATCTTCCACTCCTCTGGGAGTTTGAGTGTTTCACCAGTCTTTACCTTTATGTTCTGTGCTTTCTAGATCTTCCACTCTTCTGGAAGTTTGAATGTTTCACCATTCTTAACCTTTATGTTTGGAACGTTCTAAATCTTCCACTCCTCTGGGAGTGTGAGTGTTCCACCACTCTTTACCTTTATGTTTGAAACGTTCTAGCTCTTCTTCTCCTCCGAGAGTTCAGTCATTCTGCCACCCTTTCTCTTCCTGTCCATTCAGACCGGACCTCCCTTTTCTGTCTGTTCAGTACAGACTGGTGGCCTATCTGTCCATTCAATCTGGACTGTTCCCCTTTCTGTCCATTCAATCAGGACCTCCCTCTTTCTGTCTGTTCGATCCAGGCCCCTCTCCTCTTAGAATCGGGGTGTTACATCACCCATTCTTAGTGCTCCCTTTGAGCACCCCCTTCAGGCACACTATCAAAAATGAACACGGCACATTTTCAGTTAGATGCACCTATGTCTGTTCTCCCTTTTCCTTTTTTTCTGAGGGACCATTCTTTCTGGACCCACCAGTCTGGTCCCTTCTGGCTGTTTAACCATTCCTTTTCCTCATTCCACCCCTTTTCAGGCTAATACCCCATAAGACACTTGTATTCCACCTTGGTGGTAATATTTATGACTTTATGACTTAGTAATTGGTCATAAATTTTTGCATTAATTAGTGCCAATGTACTATGTATACATATATTTTTTTTTCTTGAAACTATAAATATAAACCTGAATATACAAATATGTTTTATTTAAGTCCTAAACATCATTCATCAGTCATTACCATCACCATTTGATTTGCCTTTTACCTGAGTTCAGGAATTTTGGTACATTTATATGATCAATCTAGAAAGTTCATGCAATTATTTCACAGAATTAGATCATTTTTTTTCCGATTTTAACAATGACCAAGCAAACCTAAACAAAAGATCTTGTTTTGCTCACTCAGTAACCTATGAGGAAAAGAAAGAAATTATTGGATAAAGAAAAACATCTTGTAATATGAGTATAATCTAACTTTTATTTATTCAGAGTTACATTTATGTATTCAGGAATTATGTTTATATATTCAGAAATTATAGTGATATCTTCAAATTTATATTTATATTTATATATTTACAGTTTGAAAAAAAAAATCTTCTTGGAATTCTTTGTCACTCCTAAATATTCCGGTGTTTATTTTTGTGTGTGTTATTTTTAGAGTTTGGATTGCACCAAGCGCAGCTTGGAATAGTGCTTAGCATGGGATTTTTCGCATGATTTAAATGGCATGACCAGATAGCCAGCCATGTGTGTTTGACATTCTGTTTCCCTGAATCACACGCAATTCAGCTCCATCAGGGCTCCCTAATGAATTATGCAATTAATATTTGTGTGATAACATTTATATATTCAAATGAATCTCATTATTGCCCCTGCATTTTACAGATTAATTTTGATTACTCCCATTTAATGACAACATTACCATGGCTAATTAGATGGGATTAATTTGTGATGTTTGGAGTCATTTCCATTTTGCTCAAATCCCAATACAGGGAGGATAATGGTGATGATCTTTGATAACGAGTGAACTGTCCTTTGAGTGACTGGGTTATATAATCTTATCAGCAAGGACCCATTCGACCAAACTCATTTGAAGGATGATCCTCTTCTTCTGACAGCAGTGAGGTGTTTGTGGAAACAGATGATATTGTGTAGTCAGTCTAAGCAATTGATTAAGGATTTCTCTCGTAGTCAGATTGTAGAAAAGGTGAAGTGATAAAGGATGAAGTGTGACAGGTTGGGAGTAAGTAGCTATTCTTACTGATTTATTTTTAGTGTAGGAAGCTTTTTACAGTGAGTCTTTTCTGATACTGTGATTATTACACTAGACAAGAATAGCTTTATCTTACTACTATGGTACAAGAACTTGTAGTTGCATGTCTAATCATTTCACAGTGCCAACAAGGTCTCCATACTTCCATCCCTCCATCCATCCACCCATCCATCCATCCATCCATCCATCCATCCATCCATCCACCCATCCATCCATCCATCCATCCATCCATCCATCCATCTATCCATCCATCCATCCATCCATCCATCCATCGCCAGTCCATCACAGGGCAGACACAAAGAGTCAAACATTCATGTTCACACTCACACCTAGGGGCAGTTTAGCATATACGATTTGCCAGATGTGCATGTCTTTGGACTGTAGAAGGACACCGGAGCTCCCGGCAACAACATTAAAGTTGGGAATCTGTTTTACAAGTTTTTGTCATTTGTTTTGACATGGAAAAGTATCCTGCAATCCTCCATCAAACTGAGCCCTGGGTTTCACAATGCAATGCAAGAAAGTGCTCAGCACATCCAGAAAATGGTGTTTACTGCTAATGTGACTTAAAAGCCTTGGTCCTAATGTACCCATTTATTCCCATTGTGAGAGCACTCTAGGTAAGCTGCATTAGAGAAGAAGCAGTGAGAATATTTTAGCATCAGTCCAGGTATATTTTAGCCAAAACAGGAGGTGTACAAGTGCAGGGGTTCATCACGACCACTCTCGCAGTGTCTTATGTACTAGTGCTGTTTGTATAATGGAGATTGTGTAAAGGAGAGCAGCATGGCCGGCAGCAAAGGAGCTCCCAGGACTGCTCTCATCACCAAGTGCACACAGACCCTAAATGGGCTGCTGGAAACCTTGGAGAGCAATTTCGTGCAGTGCTCTAGAAGGTAAGTGGCTCCTGCAGAAGGACAAAATGGGATATACTGCATATCTCTGCAGTGCGGACCCTACGCTATACAGTTTGTTAGGCACTTAAAAATGCTAGAGTGAGGCCCATTGCAAAACAAATAGATGCCACTATATATTTCTCTCTACATACACTCTTATTTCATGGGTTTAAAGTTATTCTGAAACCCACTTCCATTATTTGTAAGCACAGACACACGTTTAAATGTTTCACCTAGTACATGAATCTCAAAGAAACAACACACTACTGCATAGAATATCACAGTAGTCATATCAAAAGTTTCTATTTTTGTACACCTTTCACATTTTGCGCACCCTTTGAAGAAACGGAAATTGTCTAATATTTCTTCATTTCTGTTCACGTCGTACTTCTTAGTTGTTTTCCTCACCTCTAAGGCACCCTTTTGGAGATAACAAGTTTTCTTATGATAGAATGATACAGTCAGGTCCAGAATTAAGTCAAGTCAAGTCAGGTCTAGTCAAGTAGGTTTTATTGTCATTTCAACCATACACGCACAGTACACAGTGAAACGAAACAACGTGCCTCCAGGACCATGGTACGACACAAGAACAGAACAGAACACCAAAAGAACACAGGTGTACATGGGACAAAAGAGAGTGCAAGAAAAACACAAGAGCAACAAAACAACCGGACAAGACAACAACATTTAGAGCAGTCAGTAGTAGCTATAGTTCTAGTCTGAATGGATACGGTATTGAAAAATGCAGAACAGAGAGTTGTGTGTGCAAAAATGAAGAACAGAGGCAGACAGCAATAAACATAATTGTGCAAATATAGCAGCAGAAGGACAGTATAATGAATAGAAGAGGATTTACAGAGGCATTTGAAGTCTGAGTTGTTTGTTAAGCCAGAAAGGATGTATGCATTGTGCTAGGAGAGGAGACTGAAGTTCAAAGGAGGGGTGTGTTGATGGTGTGTGCGTGTGTTTTTGGGGGGTCTGATAGTGGCACCCTTCAAAAATGTCCTAAAATGTCTTTATATCTTTATGGTTAATTAGCTCACAGTGAAAATATGAGGGAAAGAGCTCACATTTTGTAATAAAACCATGTGTCGCAGTTATTCATGCGATGAGTAATGCAAATGAGTAATGCAGCTGCATTGAGTAATGCAAAATCAGATTAGATCTCTTAATACCGAATCTCTCCAGCTCCCCCATGATCCTAGATTCCCTCGTTTGGACTCTCTTCCTCAGCTCACCCCCAGGTTTTCAAAAGGGTTTAAGTCGGGGGACTGGTGGGACTATGTTAAAAGTTAGCATTCATGTGTGGATTTTCATGTATGGTTTAAAAAGCTGTCTTGCTTGAAGACTCAACGAAGACCTGGTTTTGGCTTTTTGGCAGAGGCAGCCAGATTTCCATTTAAAATATGCTGATACTTCATGGAGTTTAACAAGGTCCCTGGGGCCTTTGGAGGAAAACAGCACCAAAACAGTGGGGATTAGGTTCTTTTCTGAATAACAATCCTTCTTTTTACACCAAACTCATCTTGAGTGTTTGTTACCAAAAACTTTTTTTTTTTTTGGTTTTATTTTTGTCTCATCAGTCAAAGCTGCAGAAGCATCTACCCAAATCCAGGCGATTGTGTTGGTCTCATTTAATTTGCCAGTCGTCTCCATGTTGATGAATGACTAAGGGAATTTGCCTCTGTGCCATCCCACCGAAGTGCCGTGACCACTTAAGAGTTCCTGAACAATAAAACAGACTTAAAAAAGTAAAACAGAAAAGAGAACATGCTTCAGTTATGCATTGTTAATACGATTTTCCAAGAGTGCCATTTGATTTAAAAATAAGATTTCTGTTAGATTTTCCATGCGATTAAACATTTTTACCATCATCGCCTTTTTCATCATCTTTCCCGAAGGCGCCTATGACTTTTTATAACTGCCAGCAAAATATACATTGATCAGCCATAACATTAAAGACACCTGCCTAATATTGGACTAGTCTGTCCAGCACTTCTCAAAGATGCTTTATCGGACTGAGATCTGGGGAATTTAGAGTCCAAGTCAACACCTTAAACGAGCATGTGTGCCTGAGCACTTGTCTCGTTTGCCCCAAATATTCAGTGTCCCTTTGATAGTAATATTAGATGCTAATAATAACCTAGTGTAATTCACTGAGAGCTTAATGGCCCTGATTATCAGCTTGCTAGTCAGAGGTACAACATGTGGCATCCTCAACTGAGCGTCTTAAACTGCTGTATTTCATGCATCTCCATCATGGTGTCCTCAACAATACTTCGGTCAGCTTGTTTCAGCTTTGAGAGAAGATCAGACACACCACGCAACTAGAAAGAAAACCAAGATGTACCTAATTGAGTGTGATGGTGAGTAAATCATTTCTTTTCCTATTTCAGTTACCCATCGCCGTCTCTAAATGTATGCAGTTTGTGTTTTCATATGCAAGTCAGATAGCATAAAAGAACAGCATGAGACTGCTTGAGTAGGAGGAAAAATGTATCAGGTCAAAAGAAGCGCTCCAATACAGAGTTCCCTATAGAACTGCGCTGGAAGTGCACCCAGCATGTATCAGTATAGGAAGTGAAGTTTGTCAGATGCTGCTCTTCTCTTTTTGAGGTCTACAACTTGTAAGTGAAAGATGTTGACAACTATAAGGAAGTCTATGCTTTGGCCCAACAGAACAGAATGAAATTAAACACAGTAGAGGAATTATGTGAAGGGCTAAGCGCAGCATAGACAGTATACCTGTGTAATTAAAAATAATTATAGAAATATCAGTTGAAATTTGAATCTTGGTTACCATTTGAAAATGGGGCAGCTGGTGGTCTTCTGGTTAGGGAGTTGCCTCAGAAGGTCGTGGGTTTGAATCCCAGGACTGCTCGTGGCACCATTGAGGTACCCTTGAGCAAGGTACCGTCCACACACACACCTCGGGCGCTGTGTTCCTGGCTGCCCGCTGCGTTACTTGGTGAATGGGTTAAATACAGAGGAAGAGTTTCACACACTGTTCACACTGTGTGCTGTGGTGTGTTCACGTACGACAAATGGGCACTTTACACTTACAAAATATTTATCATTTACATGAACGCCATTACAGCTTTGATTAAGAGCATGTAAATACCATTAGTGAGTACATAAATGTACATAGAGTAAATGTAACTACCATTACTATTAGCTACCATTCAAGTCTAAAAGCTAAATTTAACCCCCTCACCAGTTGTGATAGTAGAGCTGCAGTTGTTTTTTGAAGTTTGTGTAGTGATCAGTCAAAGACTAAATAGCATTTCACAGTTTCTGAAGCGTATTTACAATCTAGCACTACATTTTCTCACAAAGTTTCGTTCATTTGTTCCAGTTTTGATGACAACAGATATAGCTCAGCTAGAAAAATAATCCTTTTCATCACGATAGCTTATCCGTCATCCCTTGCCCTATCTTACTTTTGCTTTTAAAAAGAAACTCTTAGCTTCATTAGCATACGTTTTCCTATATACCTAGTTTGCCGGTTTATGTAAAATGCTAAGGTGAAGATGTTCATGCTTGCTTTTCTTTAATATTCTGCTCAAAATACACAATTCAATTAAACTACTAGAAATGTGCAATATCCCAAAATGCTGGTGGTTAAAATTATTGCTCTTATTTCTATATTGGATAACACTGTATACAAACATATAAGAAAGCTCTATTTAAAATCAGAGCTCCAGGCTCCTTAAAAAGTTTCTGTGTGGCCCTGAGGAATGATATACAAAACAGCAGC
The DNA here is from genome assembly GCA_037974445.1 of Brycinus macrolepidotus. Classification (NCBI taxonomy): domain Eukaryota; kingdom Metazoa; phylum Chordata; class Actinopteri; order Characiformes; family Alestidae; genus Brycinus; species Brycinus macrolepidotus. The sequence continues at coordinate 6,357,827 of JBBPCZ010000037.1, forward strand.
AAAATATACAAGAACAGTATCATAACTGCTGCAGGGCTCGGCAAACACATGAGAGCGAAAGAGCGGTGGTGCAAAAATAGTAGTGCTAAGAATTATTAATGAGAGCTAGGTAGGTTCAATGAGTGTGACAGCTAGACCTCAGTATCAAGACAGCTTGTGTCTTCAGCTTTTTAATAATGCGCATTCATGACAATAAATGACAGCCGAGACCACGGGGCATGGTGTCTTCGCTAGACTGATAGTGCAATGCCATAACAAGTGAAGGTTTCACCAGCTCCGTACGCGCTGCACTGTATGCAGCCTCTGTCTCCCCACAGTGACTGTGGCTTCTCTGTTCTCTCTGATTTAACATCTGAGCCAAAGTGTTGCGCTTTAAAGTCAGGGAAGAGATTCTCTTCCTAAAGACATATAAAAACACAAAAAAGGGTGCCGTTCAGAAATGAGTGAGCGAGAGACGTGGACATAGAGAAGGCGAGAGAGAGAGAGAGAGAGAGCGCAAGTGAGCAGAGTCTACAGCATCAATTTTCAAAGCATCACATTCTGCCGCTGGCATATACTGTATCACACAGACAGAGAACGCTGCAGCCAGTGCCCAGAGGACTCAAGACAGGGAAAGATTTCTGGGTGGAGGCGGAACAAACTGATAAGGTGTGAAAGCCGGGGAAAAGTGGAAAAAAAAAGAGTGAATGACAGGGGGAGAGAGAGAAATGGAACACCTGCTGGGCTCCGGCTTTCAATTACTCCTCACAAGATCTGAAATTAATAAGGTTAATTAGCCCCTATAATTAGTTAAACTCCTTTAGCTGTTAAAGAAATGCTCAGTACTTGGTGCTTCTGCTTGTTGCAGGGAGTTCTTTTCATTCCTTCTCTATTCCCCAGCTAAGTGGGAAAACTTCGAAGACAACCACTATTCCCAAATGCCTCAAACTCTTTTTGCGAGAAAAACAGATTCTTTTTTTTGGACTCCTGGAGAATATCTACACTAAATGTAAAGGGAAAGAGGGATCCTTGGAGCAATGCTGTAGAAGAACCACTTTTGATTCCTTGAAGAACATTTCAATGGATGCACTACACTTACATTGCACTACTGTGCCTCCACTGAAATGTTACCTATGATTGCATATACTATGTACATGATTATATTTGATTGCGTATACCAGTCTTTCCTCTCATACAAATAAAGGTGCCATGAATGGCTGTTGGGAGGGATACTACAGAGGAACCACCTCTGGTGCCTAAAGAACTTTTCAGCTGATCATAAAGAAGCATTTTTGCAAATGGGCTGTAAGAGAGTGAAGAACTTTTTTCAAAGAAAGTTCAAAGAACAGACACATAGTGTAAACCTTTTTCTAGAATTGCACATCCGAGCACAAGAACTATTTCTGAACATTCTTTAATTCGTTCATTCATTCATTCATTCATTCATTCATTCGTTCGTTCATTCATTCATTCATGCATGCATTCATTCATTCATTCGTGCATTCATTCGTTCATTCAATCAGTCATTCATTTAATCATTCATTCAATCAGTCATTCATTCAATCATTCATTCAATCAGTCATCCATTCATTTGTTTACAGTTTTTTTTCACCAATGTTGTTATGGCTAATTCCAACTACCAACTACCAATTCCAACTATTTAGAGTCTCCCCAATCACACAGTGCTACCAAGCTGGAAGAGAGAAGGGTAATAAATGCTTCCTCTGAGACACATGAAGTGCAACTGGATCTTTTGTAACTGCTGCTAATGCTCCATCATTAGACAGCTCAAGACGCATGGAGAAGACTGACTGCCAATTCTAATACGTCAACTAACAAATGCCAGCATTGGCTAATGAAACCCTTTTTGGTTCAAGTGCATGGACTGTAGCCTACACTTCAACGCTAGTTCTCTCACTGTGTTCCCATGCTCTTCCAAACAAAAGGCACCACATTAATAGATTAACATTGCCCCAGACATATTTAACTAGGGAAGAATTATTACAACATTTTATGTAGTGAAATGATTGTTTTATGAATCATAAGGCCAGAATTCCCCTTTGAGGCCTCCGAGCTGACATACAGGTTAATTGCATCTTTAGTGTTCAAGGTAATATTTGCACCAAAAAATGAATGAACATAGAGACTAAGATCCCCTGATGCCTAGTAAATACAATAAAGCCCTTTGATGTTTAAAGGAATATGAAATTTGCCCAGCCATTCCTTGGAAAAGACTGTTGAAATCCTAAAGCTCTATACCCATAGCTACCATTGCTCATGACCCTATCACAGCACATTGAGCTCGTTTTCATTTAGGGGGGATTAAAATACCACACGATACTCTGTGGTGGACAGCAACATAGCCCACTGGGTTTGAGCTCCAGCAGCATGGCCACAGAGGCCAAAGTCTGAAAACAGAGCAAATCAATCTGGTTTTCCTCTTCTGTCAAATCTTATTGAGTCGAACAATTGGTGCCTTCACACTTTCTATAGAGCATGTTCCTTCTCTTTTTGCTTCCCTTCTCTGTTAGTTCGAACCATGTCACTTTTTCTCCCTCCGCCTCATTGTGCTGTAATCCTCTCTTTGTTACTGTAATCATGTTTGTATTTCTGATATAATAGGATGAAGTGCTGCTGTCTTTGGGGATTGACACTTCAATTGTTGGCCACAAGCCTTGTTTACACCGGTCTCAACTGCGTTAAATGAATTCTTGTCTACAAAAGAATGGGGCAAAATAAAAGGGAGGATAAATTCTTGAGTTTGAAGAGCATTAGTTGACCAGGGCTTGGGCTCCATTCACTCAGTTTTGCCTCAATATGAGTGGAAGTATAAGATGACAGTTTTGAGGGATTGGCTAGTTTCTAAACCTCAAAACATGCGTGACAGACATGCTAATATTCAGGCTTTAAGCTTGAGAAGTTCCCACAATTACAGGTCTGTGCCTGTATTTAGAGCATGTATATACACTATATGGACAAAAGTACTGGGACACACCTCTTAATTATTGAATTCATGTGGTCCCTTACTTTCAGTGCAGTTCAGTCTTAATGCTTTAGCAAGAACATTTTGGACAACGCCATGCTTCCAACAGTTTGATGAAGTCCCTTTTCTATTCCAGCATTACTGTGTTCCCTCAATGCACAAAGTAAGCTCCATAAAGACATGGCTGGATGAGTTCAGTGTGGAAGAACTTGACTGGCCCTCACAGAGCACTGACCTCAACCCCATCCAACACCTTTGGGATGAACTGGAACAGAGCCAGGCCTTGTTGTCCAACATCAGTGCCTGACCTCATAAATGCTCTACAGAATGAATGGGCACAAATTCCCACAGAAACTCCAAAATCTTGTGAAAAGCCTTCCAAGAAGAGTGGAAGCTGTTATAGCTGCAAAAGGGGACCAACTCAATATTAAAGTCTCTGTATTTGAATGCAGTCCCTGTTGGTGTAATGGTCAGGCGACCCAAACCTTTTGTCCATATAGTGTATAAATAACTGGGATATTACCATGGGTCTGATGAATAAACTTTATTGATTAAGAACAATAATGTTTAATAAAAAAAATGCACTGCATGATTTGGTACCTCTGAATGGCCTTAGTTTAGAATTTCAGAGTATACATTAATTGACATTATTTCCTAGCAATCAATGTACAGTGTATAACTTCTCTCTCACCCCTTATAATAGCATTACCACTGTTTTGTTGTCTGTGTGAATTCTAAGGCTTGGCAAGGTTACTTCAATTCCATTGCAGAATGCTGATTATCTGCTTAAAATTGTTGTTAGTGACACGATTTTGTATGGTTTAGTGTTACTTAAAGAAAAGGATACATGTCTCAAGGGGATATGAGGCAGAATGATAGACATGGTTATTGAGAGAGTTGGGAGGTAATCCTGCAAGAGTTTCAGATTGAAAGTGAACAAAATAAAATGGCTAGAGCTTCATGGTGCCAGCAGTGGAAAGAAAGAAAAAAAAAAAAAGATTCAGCATGAATTGTAAATGCCATCTCCCCTACTGCTCCCCTGCATTGCTGGCAAATCCTCTTCTCCTTTGCAAATGCTGACCGGCTCGTTATTCCGAATCAGGATCTGGGGGATGAATGACTTTTGAAGTTTGGGGAAAGAAGCGGCAGACTGTAGACGGCTCAGTGCAATTTTGCGCCAGCAAGAGCTGCTGGGTCCCAGATGAAGTTCCTGCTGAGCCTATTATCAGAATCAGAATTCCTGCTGGAATGCAGCATTCACTGTGGAACCGGAGTGTGTTTATGGGTTTGTGTTTGTGTGTATGTGCTCGGTGTATGTGTGTATGTGTGTGTGTGTGTGTGTGTGTGTGTATATGTGTGAGTGTAGGGTGTTGTGAATGTCTTTTTTGTGCATGCCTCTGCTCACGGGTACCCGGAGGATGAATGGACTGGATTTGTGTGCATGACATTTGGTGCCTCTCCCTTGTGTGCATATTAATGACACGTGGTATTTCTGAAGCCCTATAAAATATGCCCCTTGATCGCGGTGTGGGGATGGGTATTAGAGGCAATGGGATTTCAGTGGTAGTGCTGCTTTCAAAGGTGACCTGCCTCTTGTTTGGTCTGGGAGAACACGCACAGCACGAGTGCAAGCCGTGCGCTGAATATGTGCAGCCATCACTGTTGATAATGCTGATGAAAGAACCATGGACTGAGAACATACATGGTGCTCTGTGCATATATTCAGCCAGAAGTGATGGCCTTCACACCTGACACTTCAGTATGATGGTCTTACTAGTCACATGGGCGTGGAACTGAAAGTAGAAATTATAGTCCAATTCTCAGATATCTTAGAAGACCATGCATCTTCCTAAATATTCCCAAACAGAATTACATTTGATGGATCTGTAGACCTCTGAAAAGGTCTAAAGAGCTACGATGGTTCTTTGAAGAATCCTCCATTTCCTTCAGGGAACTAAAACTGGTTATTCTACAGCATCACTGCAAACCATCCTCTTTGGAACCTTTTTTTTTTTTCTTTCAGAAGTATAGGCTTAATGTATACAGCCAATCAAAAAAAAAAAAAGAGAGAGAGAGAGAGAGAGAGTCATAGAGAGACAGAGAGAGGGAGACGGAGAGAGAACAGGGTATTCTCGCTTTGTGCTGGCACCTGTGTGCGAGCGAAAGCCCAGCAGCAGCTGTTCCTGATGGGTCTCTGCACACACACTGTGAGTACACACAGCAGGGAACACCTCTCCTTTTCTCCACATTATGTGTCCATTTATTCAAGCTTTTGACATTGATCCCACTCATCCCTTTTCAATTCCTCTGACATCATTAAGAGTACAGCTCTCTCAGCTATTTAAAAAAAAGCACAGTTTACCCAGCACTCGCAGCGCAGCATGACAGAGTGAGAGAGGTTCCATCACCAGAGGAGTGCAGGGAATGGTAGCTTAGCTTTATGAGGGCCTTCACCCTCTATTTCAATGGCTAATGGAGCTAATTTAGCCAGCGCAGAGTCTAGGCTGATTTGTGATTGATCAGCCTCATCTGGCACAGAGCGATCATCACAGGGTAACAAACGAGAATGAAGTGTCTTCAAAAGAGTAAAGAGAGGGGTCTAAGGGTGTGCTGTGGCTACATCTGTACCAATTAGCACAAGTCTGTCTCTACATATTCTGTCTGCTGGCATGTTCCCTAGCCACTGCACGATTAGTATCAGACTCAAAAGCCACATAAACTATATGGACAAAAGTATTGGGACACTCCTCTTAATTATTGACTTCAGGCATTTCAATCATGCCCATTGCCACAGGTGTATAAAATCAAGCACCTAGCCAGGACATTTTGGACATACTTCCAACTTTGCGGACACACTTTATTTGAGGAAGACCTTTTCTATTCCAGCGTGACTGTGTCCCAGTGCACAAAGCAAGCTCCATAAAGACATGGTTGGATGCATTCGGTGTGGAAGAACTTGACTGGCCCACACAGAGCCCTGACCTCAACCCCATCCAACACTTTTGGGATGAACTGGA
>JBBPCZ010000037.1:6363905-6377104 GCA_037974445.1 Brycinus macrolepidotus
TGACCTCATAAATGCTCTACAGAATGAATGGACACAAATTCCCACAGAAACTCCAAAATCTTGTGGAAAGCCTTCCATAAAGAGTGGAAGCTGTTCTAGCTCCAAAGGGGGGTCCAACTCCATATTAATGTCCATAATGCAATGTCATTAAAGTCCCTGTTGCTGTAATGGTCAGGCGTCCCAGTACTTTTGTCCATATAGTGTAGACCATTAGATGTCTATGATATGCTAAGATGGTCAAATGAAATTTTGTATTTTACATTCTGGTTGAATAACTGCACTATCATGTGTATGCACATCAGTGCACCAGATCTGATCATTCCACCAGGAATGAAAACATTGTGTATCAAGCTAAATACTAGCTCTGCATACCACAACAATGGAGATACTTTCAGAACAAGCTTTAGACAAAGCTGTTTAAGAGTTTAGATGTTTTTTAAGAGTTTTATTTAAAGCATTTAGTAGCAATTAAATGAGGCCATCTGTATTTGTCAGTGGACATATCACTTTGTTTCAGGTAGGTATGTTTTTGTTGTACCATTCTGAAAATCATCTGCCCCTACATGCGATGGAAGAACAATGCTTTGATTGGTGTATGTCAGGCAAGTGACCATTCCTGTCAAAGTGTGTGTGTGTGTGTGTGTGTGTGTGTGTATGTGTGTGTGTGTTAGCCACGTTTATTGACAAAACTAACCAGACTGTCTGACAGAAGTCTGGCTTGTGAGACTATTGTGCCACTATGCCATGTGCTTCACATTGCGTTGTGCTGGTACAGCTTTCACATGTCTTTCAGGACATTCTTTCCTGCTCCAGAATTCTCCTCTCTACACCGAGCCCCCATAGAAATGGCATTAATTGCTCCGGTGTAGAAAATAATTATCTCAGGTAATTAAGACCCTGCGTAGAACAGGAGATAGAGGACCATTCTCTCTCCCCAGGGTGAGGGAGAGTGAAATTCCTGCCTTTAATGTGCTTTAATTGAAAGGGATGGGCCGCACTGTCAAAGCTCCTGGGCAATGCGACACGCAGGGAGTATGCAGATTGAAGTTATGGTGGCAGTAATTGTGGGTCTGAAGCTTATCGCATTACATCAGCAGTGCGGGGGATCACAACATTGTCTAATCACAGGAGAGTTTGTCAAAAGTAATTGAAAACTCATATGACGTGACTCATATTTCCATGAAAGTGGACATCTTACACTTTCATTACTGCCATTACTTTCAACTGATAATCGTTCCTACAGCATAACATTTGAGGTCATGTGAATCAGGCCTTTGCAAAACAGATACTTACTTACAGGACTTATCCTGGTTAATCTTCTAGTCTAGAGTTGTGACTTTTTTGCTAAACATTTGAATATGTTATACAATTATTTATTTGTATTTACATACATGGATAATTATTTACACAATACATTTTTATTCTATTCATCTACGTTTTACTTCATTGTTAAAAAGATAAAAAAGTTTCTTTTTTCACAAAACAAGAATTTATGCACAACAATATCTTAATCCAATCATAAAAAGTCTTCCCAAACAAAAAGTCCTCCAAAAAATGCCTAAACAAAGTCAATTTAAAACTTAAAATCCCCACTTTCAACAGAATGCCTCCTCTTGTATCAGTGAGATCATATGAAATAATTTAAAATTAAATTTTTTTTAGGAAAAAAGTGAATTCTAAGGGGAAAAGCTAGCACATTACATGTTAAAAGGGTAACACTGGCTAGCAAAGAAAGTTTACACTGAGAAGAATGTAGCGGCAGCATTTTGGTGCCTGACGATACCATCTGCCTGATGACAAATATTCCTGAGTTTTTCTCTGATGATGTCGTGTTTACAGCCGTATGTCATCCTGTCAAGGCCTGACATGGTGGCTGAAATGTGTTGACTGCTCTTGCTAGTGTGAACTAGTCCAAATTTGATCTGTCTTCTAGAGGGCAGATCAAACGGCAATCTGCCAGCCATATTTTGTTTCCAAAGTGGCCATGTAGGATTAAAGTGCATGAATAAGCTGGGTCATTAAAAATGGATGGATACCTCGGCACAGGCACATGAAGTATTTACGGGGGAAAACACTGCACTAATACGCGGGGAAATCTGTCACATCACCTCAAACGTTCGGAAAACTGAGAGATATCGCGGCAAATATTCAGAATGAGTTCGCATTTGGAATTTTTTACAGTGTTACGAGTGTTTTTGCAATGACACCGGTGAATTTAGATTTATATCAATGTTTTTGAGAATGTATTAAAAGAAACGTCTTTGACCACCATCTGGGTGGGAAAAAATGGTGGATTGTGTTTATATATTTCAAGGGAGAGACTTGGAGGGCAGAAAACTTTTTGGTGTGTCGAGAATGATCATTCTCTTTTTTTGACTGGAGGTGCCTAGAGGGAATAGGCAGTATTATCAAGGAAAGATGCCTTCACCCCAGGCCCTGTCCTTGCCAAAGCATTCAGTTCTCCAGGGAATCGTATGGAACGCTGTCTCATGAAGTGACATTGACTTACATCATGAGCATTTATCCACTTAATGTTGTCTCCGGACAAAACAAAAAGCCCTGTAAGCGTTCGATCGGCTGTAATTATTTTCCATACCCATGGGATATGATGTGGATAAGGCTGTTTCATTTAAACTTTAAGAGGGCATAAGGATGAGCACTGCACTGACTTCTATTTGTCCACTTTGGGCCCAGCTAGAGGACTGTACGTTCGAACATTACTGAGAAGAAATGATTGATAGCGCCAGTGTTTGGTCATGTGAGTTCTCCTATCTAAATGAAGCTGAATGCATCTGATATTGAATTATGCATTATGCCTGCAAGTATGGCAGTAGGCAAGATCTCATAAAGAGTGGAAGAGTCCAGCCATCATAGCCGCAATGCATGTTGCTCATCAATAAAATTCCATTAGAAGTGCTCTCATGATGGAAGCATGTAAAAGTTTATGAGCCTTTGTATAGGTCGCCATGTGCTTTTCTAGGTGAATATTACTTAGAGGAGCCCCAGGGAGTAGAAAAAGCAGGGAAATTTACAGCCAGTGCTGTATGTTGGTGGCATGCAGGGCAGAGAGATGTACCGGATGAAGGCAATAAACAGTATCAGCTATATTAGCTCGTTCCAAACATGCAGTGTAAGGTTTTTAACTCAATTGTAACTGTAATAAGACTGTATGCAAAATAGTACCTGATATTCATAACATCCTCCTCTACTTGCAAGCAAAATATGTTACATGCTACACCATGCTTTTGTTATCAATGATGATAACTTGTAAGGGTTAATCATGTTGGTAATATGCAGTTGACAGTTGACCTCACTAGGTCAGGCTGTCTCATACACTTTTCATGTATAGTTATTTCCTTGTGCAGTGGAGAACATCACCCTATGACTGTTAGAACGTCACCACACATTACACATCAACACTATGTGAATGACGAACAGTCTTGACTTCAAGTGGCGCTTGTCAACATGATAGATAACTAGATAGCTTTCACAAAAGCGTGAAATGTATTCTACACTTGGTGTCAGGGTGAATTAGAAAGATCTCCCACCGGAGACGCGTCACGTCATTGACTAACAGGGCTTAGTTTACTCTGAGTGGCCCTGGGGCTTGGTTTTGAGGTGACAACAGCACTGTCCAGGAGCTGTGAGTCCAGAAATGTGCGGCTGAAGAGCAGGACCTGTGCATAAGGTTAGATGGAAATGAACAGGGTAGATGGAGATGGAGGCCCCTACTCTAAAATATAAAGGGATAATGAGATGGCGCCTCTCAGAGTGTGCTGCCACCAGTGACACAGGCCAGTCTGCTATCAGCTGCTGGGTAGTCACCCTCTTTATTTTTGACTGACACAACCCACAGTGAACCTTTCTATTCACTTCCCTGCATAGCATTCTCTCTGTCTCTCCAGTCTCTGTCTCTCTCTCCCTCTCTCTCTCTGTCTCTTTCTCTCTCTCTCTCTCTCTCTCTCTCTCTCTCTCTCACACACACACACACACACACTCACACACACACACATACACACACACACTCTCATCTCTCCATTCTCTACAGCGTTGTATTTCCACCTATCTTTAAGTCATTACCACCAGTTTTTCCTATACAATGGTGCTGATAGGAACCAGGGGTTACAATTTCTACTATGCAAATGTAACTGTTTTAATTACTATCCTAACTTAACCTAAATGACCGGTGAATCTGCATGTTTCTTCTGAATTTTTGTACACAGTGTTGATAACAATAAAATAATGGTAAATATGAAAATTAAGTATACTATGAGGACCATTCCGGCTTAGAAAATGTTGCATGTACCTCTGCACTATGAAGGAATTTTGAAAATATGCTTAAAGCCTAAAGCACATCTCAAAATGATCATGAAACAAAGTCTCAAGCATCAGACAGGGTACTCGTAACCATTTCGTGCAATAGTGAGGGAGCTTGTAGGGACAATAAACACTTCAGAAGTCTGGTTTCCATCACTACCACTGTGAACAATTCTGACTCGGATAAGTTTCTCTAGAATGAAGCATTTCGTTAATTTAAACCACTCTACCACTCTAAATGACTTTGTTTACTTCTTCCCCTTTTAAACATGCAGATTTAAAAATATTGTGTGTCTGTTTTTGTGTGTGCGTGTGTGTGTGTGTGTGTGTGGTTATTTCCTGTTTTATAGCATTCATAGTGCTGTGTAACCCATATCTGTATGTATATCTACTACTTGGAAAAGTACCTTGACAGGCTTGCCTTCTATCAACTTTTATCCATTTTTTTTAACAGGTTAGTTCTATCGTTCCAAGTGTTTCATTCCATTAATGAACTCGGATCACAGCCTTTGCTAACACGTCACACTTCTTTTCTTCCCCCAGCCCCAGATTAAAGGAGATAGAGAAGTAAACGGATGATAATAATAGCAGTCTTAATACTGTGGCAATTTCTACAGAGGATATTGTGCAGGTTTTGATGAACCTGCGGTGTTGCCATGGCAATACATACCCCCTGTGGTTAAACACACTCACTCACTTACGCATTCACTCACACATTCAGAGGGAGAGAGAGAGAGTGAGAGAGAATGCGAGAACGAGTGAGAGCGATGGAGCAGAGAGGGTGAGAGTTTTTTGGGCATCAGCAGGGGCAAAGGCTACTCTCAAAGTCAGCCAGAGAATGAAAGGAGGTGAAAATTGATGCTCTTATCCCTTGTTGAGCTCGAACCGGTCTTACAGCTAAAAAGGGACAGTGAGAAGAAACTTACATCAGTGTCCTGACCACATATACACACACACACACACACACACAAACACACAAACACACATTTACTGTCCCAGTGTGTTGATAGCAAAGTGGAGAACATTTTTGTCAAACTAGGCATTTCTTCTACAGTGCAGGAGTAGAGCCACAACTATAAAAACAGAGGGGCAAACCAATAAACAGCCAACGACGTTAACATACTGATACAAGACGACTAAATATTTGACTGACTTCGAAAAATGACCTTTCAGTACCACATATATTAACATGTCCCCATAAAACTGCTCATGAATCTTGTCAGTGTTAGTTCACTTCTCTAAAGAACATAAGATTCTAGTTTAGCAAGCAAGCAATATTCCGACTGATATTTAGTAACTTTCATATAGTGTGATAATATGAACTGTGGCCAACTACTGTAGCATTAGCAGTAAAAACATCCAGGTCAGTGATTTGTGGCGGGCCTATTACCGAACACAAAACCACACAGATTTCATTTTTTGGGAAACGTGCCGTTCCTCAACTGACATGAGAATTTTAATTGGTTCTGCCACCGAGTTCTTGTTTTTCTGTTCATGCCTATAAATTAGATTTCTGGTTTAGGGGAAACAATGGGCCTGATAATCAGCTTGAACTCATATTTATACTTTTTTACATTGGACAGTTGATTGATTACTTAATCACACAAAACATGGCAGGTATAGTGAGCACTATGCAGTACACTTGAAAGCAGAACAGATCCGATGAAGAAACGCATATTGCTGTTTGTCCTGGAACACCATTTAAAAAATCTTGGCCTTTTTACACAACTGTAGATCATACTTTATATGTGTCAAAGCAATACCAGCAAATGATGGTCAAATGTGTAAACAACCCAGATCACAATAAATACACTCATTATATTATCTCTTTACATTAAGTATTCTTTACATTGCCAATCTGTTATTTTCATTACATACCCTTATAAATCATCTTTACAGAATATTTATATGATTAAATATTCTAGTGACTGTTAGGCAAATTAATGTTTCAGTCATTTTAGGCATTTAGACATTTTGTCATATAAACAGTTTTGAATCTTTTATGGTTAAGGTTAGATGGTCTATATCACCACCCTGGCCTGAAACCGCTGTTATGAATCTGCAGCTCTGCACCTCTAGAGTCACACAGGCATCTGCTATGTCTTGAAAATCAGTCAGCTGGATAAAGGGGGTAACGGGTGCATTTGGCTGACGCTCTTATCCAGAGCGAATTACTATCATTAGTTACAGGGACAGTCCCCTTGGAGCAACTGAGGGTTAAGTGTCTTGCTCAAGAAAGTGGGTAGAATGGTGGTTCTAAAAAGTGAAATGGTAGTTCTAGAAAGTGGGAGTTTGAGCCTGCAGTTTTGTGGTCATCGGGTCCATTGGCAAGTGTTTTACCCACTAGGCTACTACCACCCAAGTACGACTACAGGTATAAAGTAAAGTAAAGTGGACCCTTATAGTCATGCGTGAACACACCACAGCACAGCACACAGTGTGAACAATGTGAAATTCTTTCTCAGCATTTTACCCATTCACCAAGTGGGCTGCCACCAATGAGGGGTGTTCCCTAACCACTAGGCCACCAGCTGCCTAAAAGTGTATAAAATACACTACAAAGTCACAAACTCTTGAATTTTAGAGTGGAACGCTGGCACATGAGCAAAAAAAAAAAGTCCTTACACAGATTGAATTTTGTGATTTTGCAATACCTTCATTAGGCCACATAATGGAAAATTTGAATATTTTAGACTCCTTAGGAGTATACAGAGTTCATGTGTAGATATTTTGCCTTACTAGTACTTTGTTACAGCATGACGTGACTTCACTAATGTCATTTCTGAAGTACAGGAAATTCTTTAAATGGCCCATATCATTAAAGATGGTTTCTAACTGTTTTGAGTTTGGTGTGAATACAGCATGTAAACACCTGATATTTAAAAACATACCACACACTCCCTACAGGGAAATTAAGCCACAGGATCAGCCCAACATATTCACAGATATAAAACTATTCAACCCATGCCATCTTATGGAGCTTAAAATTCTGAACAAGAGCTCCCTTACCACCTCGCAGTATACTGGTTGTCCAGAATGGCATCACACACTTGAAAGTGGATTTTTTAAATATAACATTTAGAGACGTTTTCAGTGCCTTAGTAATGGAATTTCTACCAACGTTGATAAATCCAGGAAACCTTTATATTGGCCAATTTCATCAGGCACTACTCCAAACCACTGAAAATAAATATAGTCAGTAAACAAAAATATTTACTGAATAGCATCATTTATGGTCGTATGAAGAGCCATTTTGGCGTGTCGCAAATGTTTATCCACCAAACCAGCATGCAACATATCTACTATCGGCTTCCAGTCCAGGTCATTAGCATTTTAAGGTGAATGTGCAGAGGATTAGGGTACTCCAGGGATGTCCTCTTAGCCTCTGGCTTTTTCACAGTTGCTATCTGTCCCTTAATTAGCTGCACAATGTTCCATGGCCTGCAGGCCCTTTTAACTGCAGGTACTCCACTTCTTCTGTCCTCAGTGCTGTGGGGATATAAACCCTGGGCCACAGATACAGCCCCGTCAACATGTTGGATTGCATAGCCTAGGGCAACCGCACAGTCCTAAACATAGATCATTAACGCTGATGTTGATGATCAGTCAGAAAACTCTGCGTCCGTAATGTTTAAATTGGCTCTGCAGGCTGCTGTGTGGCTTATTGTAAGCTAGTACGCTCACAAGCCACAGGTTGTAGTAAAAAACATTCAGTTGCTTCTCATAACTGTGCCTTTCTGGCTGCCGGCAGACGTCTGAGAGTCAAATTCCTTTTTATGGCTGAGGAATAACATATTAATACTCAAATCTTAAAGGTCAAAGCAGACGCTCTTGGTCCTTTGTTTCAGAGCTGTGTAAGAATGAATGAATTTCATTTTAAAGCTCTCATGTTCCCCCGATGTTATTAGAACAGCATAAAAAGGAGATCACATGGAGGTCGGGACTTCAGTATTTCTTCACTGTAATCTTGGGATGAACTCCCCAATGGCGCTATCTCTCTAAGTCCCTCGCAAGGCACTCCAAGGGCAATCCATAAAGACACTTCAAGAGGAACCCTGGAAAAACATGTCATGTTGAGAGCTTGTTGAAAATAGTCATGTCTTTATTGATGCAAAATAATCCACACACAGAGTCCTCATAGAGCTATACAGATTCTCAGACCAAACAATATGAAGTAAGCGCAAAGAATGTAGTGCATGGGTTCCTTCTATGATTTGTTATAGTTACAGTGGACATATTCTCTCAGAAAACTTCCTGACTGCATGTACAGAGTTGAGAAGTAAAGCAATACATGGCACAGTCATACATGAGCAGGATACCAAAAAAAGGTACACTCTCTGAAAACAGGTTTTGTACAGCTATGAACAGAATGTACTAAAGTGGCCCTTAATGTCCGGTTGTGTACCTACAACTGAGTACACTCAGCTGTTATATATTTGTGAAAATAATATTTAAAAAAAGTTTAGATGAGCAGTGAGTGTCATTTTCATATTAACATGACCAAATACACTAAATAAAACTACAAAGAATAAATACAACTAACATTCTACAGCAAATAGTGATTTTATGTACAGTATATCAGTGATTTAAATTAAATCAGGTGCTGCTGAGGGAATTTCACAAATCCAAACAACGGCTGGAGGCATGGAGCAGAAATTTGGAACCGAACCTGTGTTCTCCTCACCAGCTCACAAAATATCAACTACTTTTTTTTACAAACAAAACTTTTCACTTTTTACTGTTTTCTTGTTTGTTTGTATTTATTATAATGTTAACTTGGCTAGCAGAGAGACACTTCATCACATGCTGAGAAAAATGACTTTAAACTATTTGCATAGGTGCCTAATAAAACAATGGGGCAAATTTCCAAAGGAAAAAAAAAAATTATTTCAACTCAAGCAGTGTATTTCATGACACTTTTAGTGTATGACCATAGGAAGTTATTATTGTTATCAGTGCAGTTTTAAAAATAAGATGTAAAATCAGAGCTGCCACCTGTGGATGTGTCCAATATATACAGTATATTTTTAATATTTTAAAGACATAGGCCTTAACCCTAGAGCAGTGCGTAATGTGTGCAGACCTGGCGTCAGTGGGTCACCAACCAATCACCCTGCCCCACTAAACCCACTCTCTTGTGTACTTATCGTAATGAGAAACAGAAGCAACAAAAAAGGGTGAATGTACTGGTGTCCTGCACACCAAGACCACACCTGATATAAAACAATTAAAAAAGACTAAGTAAACAAATCTGCATTTTTATTTTCACCTATGCGATACCTGCCACCATGTCTACCATCTCGAGAAATCTCAGTCTCTACCGTTTTTGGTGCTTTTCTCTTCACAGAAGGCATGTGACTGTTAGGATTTGCTGCTCGAGGCTCTGACAAGCATGCCCATTCCATCAGCCTTCATACGTTTATCTTCTACATCTTCTCTTTCTCATTTTAGATCGTCAGCATTCTCTTTTTTGTTCATTCTAACAGACTTTCTGTGGGCAAACCTCTCCTCACTAGAGAGTAGATATACAGTTCGACTAACAGCATCCAGTATGTTAATATCCAGAGAGAGGCTTTACTGAAGGATCAATATCCAATATGCTATCCTTAAAGTAAAGAACATGCTCAAGAGCTGCTATAAAATGCCAACACTCACCGTGCTTAGCTTAATGCTAATGTTACAGACAGGTCCCTATTACCGAGCCAATGGTAACAAATATTATCTTAATGACACTAACACACTAACAACACTTTCAAAGTGAATTAAGAGGTTTCTGCATTAAACCCTGAAAAACGACCTGTTCATCAGGTCGAGGAATAAATAAACGAGTGGGGTGATAAATAGTATCATGCTTTAGGTCAGAAAAATGCCGTTTTGTGCTTGCATTTGCGATAAGAGCAGGTCTGAGGAGGCGGAAGCGCAAGCACGTTATTGAACCAAAATGGGCTTGAAAATACAGTAGCGCAGGCTGATATTGAACGTCACACCCCCTGTTGTACCACTTCATCCACATTACTGCAGGCTCTTTCATTTCTAAATCATCAGAATGGCAAATGGGAATAAATGTGTTTGAATCCAACCAAATTGAGAATATGCTGGTGTTTTACCATTAGACAGCACTTGCACTAGCATGAAAATAAGGCCCATAACGTGCAGAACATTGACACCTACACAAGTCATTTTTTTTCATAAAATAACGCAGTTTTCCCATTTACCTTAATCATCAATCTGTGCCAATCTGGTTTTAAAGTAACGCTCACAATCCTGTCAATCATGACTGCCCCATTGAAAAACTCCAGAGAAGTTCACACATGGTGAGTCCACCTACTGGCTGCCACAATGAATGCACTTCTTTGAAAGATCCTCTTCATGACAACTAAAATGTGATGAAGGGGTGCCATTGTATCACTTCAGTAGTTTTTGGCCACATGCAGATAAAGTGGGGAAAGGTCAAAGGAAGTCAAGAGGGCCGAGCGACTGAAAAGGGCAAAGCAACAATGACTCTAATATCGACTTGTAAAGCAAACTCTCCTCAAGTTTGGCTTCTCCGACCCCCGCCTTGTTCCCTCTGAGCTGGCTTGGAATGAAAGTGCCTTCCTCAGCACATTCGCACTCTCCGGGAATCTAATGTGCCATTAAACATTTAGATCCTCAGCCCCGACTAATGGCGATTAGGCGTGCAGGTGCAGGGCTGAGGAGAGCATTGTGATGGATGGAGCTGGCTCCACTCTGAACCGTACTTCGAGTTTACCTGAGCGTCTTGTGCGCGCATTGTGTGCTGCGCTCAGATTAATGAGACTTGACCTTGCTTTTGGGCCATTTTCAGCTGCATGCACTTGGTGAAAATATCTTGGAACCATAAAAAAAGAAAAGAAAGAAACATAAAAATCCCAGCTAGAGGCAACGGCTTCGTCATTTCAAAGGGCCCACGTTGTGAAAAAGGAGAATTTTCTGAGAATAAATAAATAAATAAATAACCTTCCTTTTTTACTTTTTTGACATAAAAGACTTTTATCTAGTATATAGGCCTTTATAGTAGGTGACAGACATGGTGAGGTTAACAGGTACCAGTCTGTATGTTTCAAATATGCAAAAGCAAATTTAAAATAAAAAACAATAAATAAAAACAAAATTAGTAACAAAATAATTTAAAAATAAGGCATCTACCTATACCTTTATCAGCCCATTCAACCTACATCAGTGTAACTCCGTTCATTCGCTCTGACGTTATAAGCTGTGTTTCAGCCTGGGCTGCTTTACGGATGAGGCACAGAATGGGACAGTAAATCAGAACAGGGGTCGTTTATATGTAAGGTAACAAAACCTTACAGAGGACATCTGGAAGATAAAGTACAAGAAGAAATGTAGGATATAGACCCCTTAAATGGACTTTAAGTGGACAATTGGCTTCGATCACTATAGCATGCCTAGATGCTCGCTGCTGTGTAGCATCAAATATTTCCCAGCTTGCTCGACTGCTATGAATGAAAACTGTTTCTTTGCAGCTCTCATTCTGCCTCCGTCCCAGAGCATGTCTGCTGGTCTTTAAGCAGACACAAAACCTAACCCTTTTTGTTTTATGATTACGTCAGCGCCTTTTATCACATCAAGCCAATTATCCTCTTGTGGGCCCTCATGGACTCACCAGAATGCAGCTGAGGATTTGCAGAGTAAACTCTGTCTGCCCTCTTTAAAGGAGCATTCACAGGAGCAGCAGCCATGCACACATGCAAACACACTCACACACAAC
This sequence comes from Brycinus macrolepidotus, assembly GCA_037974445.1. Classification (NCBI taxonomy): domain Eukaryota; kingdom Metazoa; phylum Chordata; class Actinopteri; order Characiformes; family Alestidae; genus Brycinus; species Brycinus macrolepidotus. The sequence continues at coordinate 6,375,973 of JBBPCZ010000037.1, forward strand.
ACACACACACACACACACATACTTACATACACGTACAAGCATAAATGTTTGTTTTTATACTTTGTTAGAACATGGAATCATACTTACTATCACATTCAGATCTGTTTCTTGCTTTAAGCAGTCACTTCTGGCCCCCAAGGTGACCTCCGAGTACATAATTGATTTTATTTTGTAATTTGTTTGTAATTTTTTTTTTTCAATCATGATATTTGTAGAAAAAGTATTTTAAGAAAGTATCACTCAGGACTTGTTTACAACGGAAATCAAATCCAGCAGAAATGGTGCACAATTCACTTAATCACACAAAAAAAATATGATTGTTTTTCTTTTGTAGAATCTGCAGTGATTTTTTTCATTAGAAATTATATTAGCTGTATAATGTATTTTTTTTTAAAGACCTTTATTAAAAAAGTGTGATGTTTTGTGCAAAAAACACGTATGGTGACCTATTTGGTCTATAATACAGAGCACTGACTATTTCATTCATTTTTTTTATTCTAAAACTTTCTGTTGTTTATTACTGCTTAAATGTAAAAAAGTTATTTAGTCTAAGACTTTTGAGCCTTGCAGTATATGCACAGTACTAAACCTAACTATAACCTCAGTAACCATAAAGAAAAGTTGTTTGCCTTTTTGGTTTAAAAATGAAACAATACTTTACAAAAGTCAAGAAAAAAAAATCTGTAGAGTAGCTTATTTTTCTATAGTTTTCCTAAAGGCCTTGGTAATTTTGGTCCTGAAAGTGTACAAAAAGAATCACAAACAAAAATTACTGGTATATATTTATTATCCTACCTATTCTTTTGCATGAAACAGAGATGCTCGTTATAACTTAAAGTCAAAGACGATATAAAAATAGACTTTATTTAGCTTATGTTTCTGATTGGTTTGACTCTGCAGTAACTTTGGTAACACTCAACTCGCACCCTGGTGCATGACATTGAAATAATCAAGCCATAAACATGGCAGATTATGTACAGTAATAAAACAAGGTCATATTACCCTATTACCAGTAATAGTTGTGATCAGTGTGCGAAATACGGGGGGATCCGGGGGGGTCCGACCCCCGATTAACCCATGAGACCCCCTGAAAGCCTCAAAAGCAAAATTTTAAGGGGGCCTCAAATTATAT
>JBBPCZ010000037.1:6396566-6406530 GCA_037974445.1 Brycinus macrolepidotus
CCTTTTCGTGGTGCGGGAAGGAGACACCGCCCTGTTCCCCACCCATCATCGGCCCAGATGATGGCGATTAGCCAGAAGGCGCGCGCGGCAAGTGCAGGACTTCAGCGTCTAGGATGGAACATTTATCTCCGATGATTAGCCCCAATGTACTTGAGATGCGCGAGCGCAGCCTCGTCTCTCATCTCCTTCAGATCAGTGTCAACATGACCCTGCCCCTCATGAACTGTTTACACATCAAACAGCTCGCCTTACAGCTCTATCAGCCTGCTGTGTGCTCTGGACACACACGCACGCACACACACACACTCACTGGCTGCATGGGAGAAATGTCTAATGGGTGTGCATGTGTGTGTGAGAGAGAGGTGAGAGAGCGAGGTTATATGCACATACAAATGTGTACGCCCCATGTGTGTGGCTCAGCATGTCCAAGCCCCCTTTTTACATCCTACCTGGCGCTGCATGCTGATGCTCCATTTCCGAAGTGGTCCATTAATAATGAGAGATAATTAGGCACATTCCTCAAGGCAGGCCATTTTAATGAGCTGCCGGGGCGTCTGCAGTTGAAGCGATATATTGATCTCCTGGAGCTTTCGCCATGCCCGTAAATCAGCCCGTCCTCGGCGCCCTGGTGAGGGGAGGCGGCTGGGCCGTCGTGTGGCATGCGCCGGCGCCAGGGAGGGAGCGGTGTGCCGCATCAGCCCTGGGCAGCGTGGGTCAGGCTTGCAGAAGTGCTTTTGGCGCTTGGTGTGGTGGAGAACACTGGAAGTAGTCAGCAGATAGGATAATACGAGAAAGATTCTGCACAGTGTGGTGGCCCTGTAGCATCCCTCCCCGGCGTATTTTGGTTTTTCACCACCCTTTGGCACGCCTCATCCAAGTAATTTCAAAGTTCTCAAACACAAGGTGTTCAGTTTTTAATATTAATGCCTGTTATTCAGTGCCTGCTGCAAATTCTGCAAGTATGAAGGAACGAATGTAGTTGCTGTCCAGAATGGTGATTTTACAGGAGAGGGCAAAAACTCTCTTTGTAAGTTTTAATTCCAAACAATTTTGGAACTTCCCACAGATCAGCGGTCTTCAAGCTGGTCCTCAGGGCCCCCTCAGAGGGTCCACATTTCTGCTTTATCCAAGCAAAAGACATGGACTGTCTAGGAGGAACAGAGAACTGGTTTGATGAACCCTGCCACAGGCAATAAGTTCTACACGTCTGCCCTTATTTAGTAAACAAAGAGAAAACTTGCTGACTCAAAACATGCTCATAATGCCCGGTTTTTCACCGGGTGACCAGTCACAGCTCCATTTGAGTGTTCCTGTGTTCTGATGAATTGAGGTGTTCGTGTAAGCCAACAAAAATGATTTTTGTCCCATAAAAACACTTATTGGCTATGGTGTTTAAAGGGCCCATATTCTACATTTTCATTATATTTCATTTTTCCAGGACATTTGTGTGGGTTTGTGAACCAAAACTGTAATTCGTAGGTGGTCTTATTTCTGATTGGCTGCCCAGTATTTCAGCAACACAGAGACTGAAACTCTCTTTAGAACTTTAGCATGAATGGGCGTGTTGGTTTTGTGAGATCACAAAAACTATGATTTGATTACGAGTATACTGAAAGTAATCACAGTCACAATATGTTGCTGTATAAACGCAGTACTAATATTCTGTCCATATCGCGCAACCCTAGAAGAAACCCATCATAGTTCAGTTCAGTATGGGCACCCGCCCACATCACAGCAAACAAAGGCTCTGGATTGGCTGAAATTCACTTAGGTTCGTAGGCCAGGTAAGAATTATGATATGCAAGCTGTGTATTGCGATTTCATCCATGCTTCCTAACCATAACCAGGCATTTCGTATTTAATCTCAGCACAGCGTCCAGCCATGTCTGCCGGTGGATGCCAGCTGCCATTCTTCTATCCATTATTGATGCGGCTTGCATGGACAGACCCTCCTTGATACAATATTCAAGAGTGGGCAGTGTGGTCCCACCCTGCTTCAGTACAGGGAAGCGGAGGCTGCATGCGGCAGCTGCTAAGCATGGTGTTTATATGGAGAGCATGTGGCGGACATGAGGGTACGAACACCGCGAAGGGCGAGCTAAGTCTGCTTTGTTAGGCTCTTATTGAGTAAGGAGACCATGCAGTGAGCTGTAAGCAGGAGGGAAAGAATCCCCTGTGCACATTTATACACTACTGTACAAAGTATGGAAGCAAGCTGTCATTTTAAAGCCCTTAGAATCCCAGGCTTATTATACCCTAAGGCTGTATTCTACTTAACTGAGTTATTCTTAAGGTATAGAAGTGTGTAATAAAACTTTGAACCCGCAAACAGGCCATGGTCATTTAAGGAGTCAGATTGGACGGGCCAACACTTCAGTTCCTCACTTGTAACGAAAAAATATATTATTTTTTATAGTAGTCACTGAAAAAAAAAGAAAACATAATTCTGAAGAGTAATAACTCAACAATAAGCCCAGGGGCGTCATAAGGCATGGGCATCCGGATGGTTTTATGAATAGCCCCGGATCTCAAAAATGGTAATAACTAACCATAGCCATAAGCCCTTACATCTTTTTTGGAGAAACACATACAAAACTGACCTCCAACTTTAAAACAACTTGTACTGACGAGAAATGTCTTGAGCTAAAGCCTTTTGTTTTTATCAGCTAAGCTTAGGCTGCGAGAAGAGTGGGGATAGGCTTGGCAAGGCTGTTGATTCATTTAGTGCATCAAAGAAATGTGACGTAACCTCTGAAGACCCTGCTTTTTTGTGTTCAATTAATATACCTTTTTAAAAATCTGCCAACATTCTGCATTGTTTTGCCTTCAGTCATGAAGCTGAAGTTCAACTTTTCTCTCCCACCGTAAATTGGGCAGTAGTTACAGGGCTGTGAGGGCACCAGAATGTCACAGCTGCATAAATTTAAGTTGGAACTGAAAAATTCCAATGTGAAGCTAACTTCAGCCTCATCTTAAATGAGTAAAAATGGACATTACAGACAGAATATTAATAGGGAGGGTAAAAGCAAGACCATAGCCCTGAATGTTGAAACCAGCTGCAAAACCTTTTTACAGTTTGCCAAAAACATTTTTCTAAAATAGTCCACTGGTTTGCTGGTGATTCTGTGTGTAATAACCTTAACAATCCTTTTTTTTTTTTTATAGTAGTCCCATAGGTTGATCTTGTTTTTTTAGATTGTTTACAAACTCCCCAGAGTTTGTAAATAATGAAAACACATCTAATTTGGTTAATCAAGCCTTCAGTATATGAGTCAGGTGGATATGATTAGAGCTGCAATAAAACTCTGCAGGATAATCACCAGGAGCAGAACAAATTAAGAATCAGTGAGTTATGCACCACTGCTGCAGACACCTACCCGAACCCTTTTGTTTTGTGTTCGTAAAATATCAGGCGGCACCTTATTTGGATGGCTTTCTTTAGACACCTTGGAGAGGCTTGGCTATTAAATTCACCCTTAATTTTCACTGACCATAATCCCGGTCCTAAGTCTAACCCAAAACCTAATCCTAAACCTGACTTTGGTCTTAACCCTGTTCTGTTCCTGACCACATTACTGAGTCAACATTGTCAAATAGAATTTCACGACATAGTTTGTTTAACAGTTTGAACGTCGGTAGATAATGTATTAAAGGCGATGCAAATAAAGTGAAACACTGAAGGGTTCTTTAGAGCAGTGGATCTCAAGCCAGTCCTCAGGAACCTTTGAGGTTCCTGGAATCAAGGAAAAATGTGGACTGACTGGAGATCCCTGAGGACCGGTTTGAGAATCACTGCTTAAGGGAGCCAAGAGTGGTTCTTCTATGGCATTGCTTCAAAGAACCTTCCTTGGCGCCTTTATTTTGGAGAGTGCAGACGGGCCCGTCTCATTGTTTACACAGCCTCATGGCCCCGCACAAGCCATTTCCACCAGAACAATATTATGCAAATGGATAACCAAATTCGAGCGGCCAGCTTCTACTTCTCGTGACAGGAAATGACACTTTGTTCTCTGTAAGTGGAGCAAAGACAAATGCAACCGCAGATGCAAGTGTACAGGCCGAAGAGCATCTGCTTCCTTTGAGCTTCGTAAGTGCGTGTGTGAGGCTGTGTATGTATGTATGTGTGTGTGCGGAAGGAGGTAATAGCTTTTTCTTCATCGGTGGCCTTCTGTCTTCATCAGTCTCGAAGCGTGCCATGCGTGTGTGCGTACGTGCGTGTGTGAGTGTGTGTGAGTGTGTGTATGTGAGTGTGTGTGTGTGCAGGTGAGCGTTGGGACAGGTGAATGTGATCAGACAGGTGAGAAATGGAGAGGCGCCGTGTGTGCCGTGACTGCTGACTCTAGCAAGCTTTTGTTTGGTGTTTATTTCGCAGGGAGGCAAAGCCTTCTTCCTGTGGGCTTCAGCTCAGAGTGATACCGGCGTAACACTCACCGTTCAGATAAACGACCTCGTCCTCCTTAGACTGCGAACACGCTTCGTCCGCTCCTTTAACCCCCCAAAACAGCCGGCTTATTATTCCAATAATCCTAAAACGAACACTGGAAAAACATAAGAAAGTAATCTGCCTGCAATAAAACGTGGGGTTAATTGAACCTCAGATAGTCGGTTAACAGAACAGTCAGTGTTTTACATTCTGTTAACTTCCATAATTTCCATTAAATCAGCATTTTAAGGCAGCCAGGTTACTCACTTTTATGTTAAAACACCAAAGCACAAACAGAAAGCTCAAACAGAAAGCTCTCTCTCTCTCTTTCTCTCTCTCTCTCTCTCTCTCTCTCTCTCTCTCTCTCTCTCTCTCTCTCTCTCTCTCTCTCTCTCTCTCTCAGACACACACACAAATTCATCCCTTCTCTCCATCCCTCTTTGTCTCTCTCTTTCCCTATCTCTCTCTCTCTCTCTTGCTCTCTTCCTCTCTCCATCTCTTGTTCTCTCTCTCTCCCTCTTTCTCTCTTCCCCTCTCTCTCTCTCTCTCTCTCTCACACGCACACCTCCCTTCTCTCCCTCTCTTTCTGTCTCTCTCCCAGTCTCTTGCTCTCTCATTTCTCTCTCTTCATCTCTCTCCATCTCTTACTCTCTCTCTCCCTCTCTTTCCCCCTGTCTCTCTTGCTTTCGCTCTTTCTGTTTCTCCCTCTCTCTCTCTCTCTCTCTCGCTCTCTCTTACACACACTTATTCAACCTCTCTTTCTCTCTTGCTGCCCTTGTCACTCTTCTTCTTCTCCTTCTCTTTTCTCTCTCTCTCTCTCTCTCTCTCTCTCTCTTATTTGTCTCTTCCACTCTTATTGTCTCTCCCTTTTTCTCTCTCCTGGTTTTCCCTGTTCTCTCTCCCTCTCTCCCCTTTTCTCTTCCTCTGTCTCTCTCCGTCTCGCTCTTCAGAGCCTCTCTCCCTCACCCTCGGGTGCGAGCCGAGTGGGGCACTGCTGTGATCGGAGAGGATTTCCCGTGATCAAAGGCCCTCTTTTGTTCTTCCAGGTGTTAGGGAAAGTTAAAACAGAAAGTAGGTGGAGGTATCAGCACTGAGACCTCTTCAAGGGAAATGGGGGTGGGGGGTATTATTCGACTTCGGCTTCACTGTTCACTGTCATCAGTACCATATGCAGCAGTGGTCTGCATTACGTATTTTGGCTATGGACGCACCCTCCACCTTGCCTTCTTTGCCGGCAATTTTTTTTTTACTTTCTTTATTAGCCTAGAATCTATTTGGTATTATTTAAAATGTTTGTAATACTCTGCCATGAGTATTGACCAGATTCTATAAAAAATATCAGATGCATGCACTTGTGGACCAGTGCCATACACACAAGGGATCAAAGAAAGAGATCCGTTTTACCTGCCGAAACTCAAAGTGGTACACAGTGCGAAATGAGACATTCGGCTGATCTCAAGCCAGTTTTAGGTCAACTTCTACAAGCATGTTTTCGCAGCTGTGATCACATGGAATCAGACTTTGTGAGACTGGAAGTGGTTGAAATTAGGGCATCAACAGAAAAGCCACAAGTCGACGCCCCCTGAGAGAAGTCGACGAGTCGTGTGTTTTTTTCCTCTCTCTGTGTGCGCGCTTGTGTACTCAGTGCAGTCTCTGCCTCTGATTGGCTTACACTGACATGCGTTCCTTGACTTAACCAGTTATTATAGTCACTTCATAAAAGGGGCGGGAACGCTGGCGCACGGAGGAGAATCTAAACACAAAACCACAACAAGGCGAGAGACACGCAGCAGAGGTGACAGACACACATCACATGTATGGTGATACTTCACTCTAGACACACAAACAGCACGGTGACCTGCACAATCTGCAAGTCTGTGTTCAAGTACAATAAAAGTACTAGCGTTATGCACGGCATCTGAAACAACATCCACTAGCTAACATGAGTGACGCTCGCACTGCAGGGAGTCGTCCAGTCCAGAGGAGCTGAGTGGCTGCAGTGGCTTCAGCTGTTCCCACTTTCTGTTGTGCGCTTAAATTTACCAGAAAATTCAAGGCATAAGCCTTTGTTTTGTTTAGTTTAATTGTCATGTTGACTGTTAATGTTACAGAGAACTTTAATAAAAGTTGCTCATTGTTGGACACCTGGGTTTCTCTGCTGCGTTTGTGTGATGACGTCTTGATGACTTGTCGACTTGACTTTATTGACGGATAAGTCGACCTGAAAAAATCTGAAGTCGTTAATGCCCTAGTTGAAATGATATGTTCTCTTTTTGTTTTCAGCTTGCAAATCGCTGTCCAGTTATTTATTGTGCAGACTAAGCCTAATAATTTATCCCACAGTGATAATCTACAGCGAAGCCGCTGTGAAAAGACATTGGTGGAAAGTCTCTGCGGGTTTAGCGAGACATCAAAAGATTAGCTCAGGTATGAAAGGGGGATCTATACAAGTCTTACAAACGTAGTTGGGTTTTCATATCTCTGTTTGAAGGACAAGGTCTTTCATCTAGAGCCCCGAGCGCAGTCTATACCTTTTCATGCCCCATAGCCATTCGCGCACGGAGGCAGGCTTAGCTGTGTAAAAGAGGCAAAAACAAAAGCAACTGCGCCGAAGTGTGTATGATATTGGGTTCCATCCGCCGGAGGATGTGGCCTTCATCAAAAAAAAAATGCAAGCGTTAGAAGGACCTGGGTGCAGTGGACCTGAAAGAGAGCAGTTGTTGTGGTCTGACTCATCCCTAGCCACCGTTGTCTTCACTTATGCTGTTTTAATTTGGATTTCATGGGAAATTAGTCATCTTCTCTTGCAAATAATCTGCTTTTCTTTCTTTCGTTCTTTTTTTTTTTCGGTTTCCCCAAACGTAACGTGATCTTTCAGAAAAGGCAATACCTGCTGCAGGGGCTCACAACACGATTGGGCAATCAATCAAGTTTATTGACGAAGCTGGATGAAAGCAAGTGTGCGATGGAAACAAATGTGTGCGGCGGCGGCCAGCCAGTGCCGGAGGCGGATGGCGGGTAGGGTCAGTAAATCAAGCGGCCTGAAATAACAGCTGCAGGCCTCCTCCACGCCACAGATTACCTATAGAAATCTGTTAGCCTCTGCTATCGACTGTCACTGCCTCTAGAGCAACTCGCCTTTCTTCCACCAATGGATGTTGATGCGCCGTTCAGAGGCTGGACACATGAAAGCAGGAGACAATTACACTTTTTGGTCCAAAATGCCCAGTATTGCTGATGGCTAACGCGAGGCCCGACACCATTTGGAGCCAGATTGAAGAGATTATTAAGTGACGTGTAAACATTGATAGAGCTTCTTGTGGATACCGGGAGTTTTCATTTCAGCATGTTTTTGTAGCTTCTAAATCTACCTAGTTTGAATTCAGGTGATCTGTACAAACATTTTGAGTTTTTTCCCCCTTTTGTGTCATTGCCCCAATGCAAAACACCACGAACATACAAACTACAGACATTAAAGGAATAGTATAGGGATGTTTAATCTAATCTAAGCCACATCCACACTGTATTACCACAAACAATAATTTCACTTTGTTTTTTGTGTGTAGAAAAGAGCAGAAAATCTGTTGACCTGACATATAGTTGTGATAGAAACCTGCTGCTGAAGTCAGTGGTTCTTCTTTTCTTTTACTAAGCATGCAGAAACATGGAAATGATTCTTTGTACTTGTTGTCTGTAAACTGTGGCAGATAGACATAAGGTTATAGTATTCCAACCTAATAAAGTAACACTGAGGCACAAAACAACAACACAGTGCGATGGCATTAAGACACAATAGAAAAATAACAAGCATAAAATGGGAATTCCACCATTTTTTTCACCAGCCAAACTTCACCACCATTTTTTGGCACCTCTTTTTAGCAGAATTCATTTTCTGCATCACACTTTTTTTAGCCGAAGAGGTCACCTCCTTGGGCTGGTGATATCATTGCTGTAGTGTGAGCTATAATGTCGGAGCTTTGCACTCTTCCGCATTCTCTCTCTCTCTACACATGGCGGGTGCAGCCAGGGTTTTGTAAGGCCATCTGCCCCTGCTAGATGGAATTTAACACCTGCAAATACAGTAAACAATCAATTAATCAGAAGCTCTGGATACCATGCACCTGCCAAAGTGTTCATACACACTCTAACACGTACTCCCACTAATTTTCATGCTTATTAAGCCATAATTCAATTTTACATGAATAGTTTATGGCTTCTTGTTTTTCTTTAGATTTACACTGGAGTTTTGTGTGATACTGTGCCTTTAAGACTGATATATTTAAGTGACCTCTTTTTTGATTGGCTGCCCTATGTTGTGAATCATTCAAAACACAGTCCAGACTTCAGTGTTCAATTGCATTGACTTTTGTGACACCATACAAACAGTGAATTAAGAACAGATTGCTTTTGCAGCTTTAATTCCATGCATTGACTAGTGAAAGGCACATTTACAAACAACAACAACAACAATTATTATTATTATTATTATTATTATTATTATTATTATCCATCGTTTATATCTCTATTGTTGCTGTCAAAAGAAAACCATCATGTTTTTTTCCCTACATTATTTCAGCCCATCAACAATTACCATTTCAGACAAAACCTTTTTTTGGACAGTGAAGATATGCAACTGCTGTGGGAAGGTGAAGGGGAGGGAGGGAGGGAGGAAGGGAGAGAGAGAAAAAGAGAGAGAAAGAGAGAGAGGGGGGGGAGAGAGAGAGAGAGACGAATAAGTAAAATGAACAGAAGGTAATATAAAAAAATCTCTCTAATAATCAGGAGGATCATAATGAAAAAGACATTATATAAAATTATATATTCATATAATGATGTGCCAGGGAATGGTTTAATTTTATGCTGCATGGGGGAGGCTGCAGGCCATTAAGGTGAATGAACATGAGACATGAAAAAGAGAAGTTGTCTTTTTTCGGCAGGTATTATCGGCTGCTGTGACGCAGAAGATGCTGATACCGAACTGCTTATTTTCCTATCAGAAAATTCCCTGCTACCTGTTTGGAGGAGGTCGGGAGTGTTTCACTGAGCATTCACAGCCAGAACTGTTTTGTGTGGGAGGGGATTTAGCATGCTGCACCTTATCCCACACTGCCCAGCCAATGCACATGGAGCCAGGGAATAGAGCATACACTGGTGCATTATACTGCCTGTATACTGACAACTGAGAAATTTTACGGCTCAAAACTCCCACTTCCCTCTTCAGAGCATTCACGCATGCCAAATGTTTAAAAGGATGCTAAACAAAGAGAAGGAGCAGCTTGGTTAGTGATTTAGTTATTAAAAAAATATCATCACTGTCCAACAATGAACTTCTCCGAAATGGTAATTTTACTAATGTGAGTAGTAGGGCTGCACGATATTAGGAAATCATGCGATATGCGATAATGTTGTTGAGTGCTGCGATGGCGATATCACCTGCGATAAGTAAGTAAAAACTTAACCTTTCTAGTGTTAATGTTTTTCTGGTTTGGATTTGCTGGTAACATAGACTCCAGACGCTGACTAGTCTATGCAGAAAAAAAT
>JBBPCZ010000037.1:6418591-6437329 GCA_037974445.1 Brycinus macrolepidotus
TTAAATGCAAATATATTATGTTAAGGGATTGAGGGGGTAAGTGAGGGAGTGACTATAGAATTGAAGGAGCAAGCAAATGAGTGAGTTACAGAGTGAGTGAGGGAGTGAGCAACAGACTGAGGGAGAAACATTTTGTTGTAGGCTATGTTTCTCATAGACTGAAAACAAGAGATTATATATAAATTGCACTTATATTACCTTTTGGTATTTGAGTGAGGGACTGAGTGGGGTGAGTGAACAAGTGAAGGCCTGAGCAAATAAAAGAGAGAGGGAGTGAACGAGTGATTGAGTGACTGAATGAAGTGAATGAGGGAGTGAGCAAGGGTTAAACTGGGCCCGGGTTGTCTGTGGCTCAGGGCTATTCTCTTCCAAACACAGGGCTATGCTCTTCTGAGGGAGGGAGGGAGCGAACGAGCGAGTGAGGGAAAGAGCAAAGGAGGGAGCAAAGGAGGGAGGGATTGAGGGATTCGGTGAATGAGTGAGCAACAGAGTGTGGAAGAGAGGAAGTTAGAGAGCAAGAGAGAGAAAGACTTGTGACAGATGTTTAGCTGATGGAACGATGTATGCTATCAGTGAGAGCCCAGTGGACGTAAAGGACTCTAAACGGATCTTTCGGCAGACGCTGTTGAGGCTTGTCATGTCCGAAGCTGCTGCAGCCATTGTTTGGTTCACAGCTGAGTGGTTCTCAATGAATCAATCCATCAAACAGTCAGAGGATCAATCACTGAATGATTCATAACTCATTATCCAGGCTCCGTATTGCAGTAAATATTTATTTTCGCTGCAGTCCTGCGTACATTCTAATGACTTTGTAGCCTGTTATGGGCCCTCTGTGCACAACGTACAGGCTGCGTCCCAGTACCTCCCTGAGGAGCTGGAGCCAGAGTAGTTTGGCTTGGTAAATAAACATGTGGCACTTCTCTGAAGAGCAGTCTTGAGAAAAGCTCAGCATCTCCCGCATGGCTCCATTACCTGTCCAGGGCGTTTCAGGCACACTCATTACGCTAAATATCTCACATTTACTGTACCTGTGCAATCAATTTGAATGAAACATCCAATAGATTGAGCAGTTTAAATTGCCCTTCCTCAAATTAAGAGCATCTCTTTTGGCCTAAATAATTGAAAATGTGAAATGAGTGCGATAGAGGGGAATCTTGCCGCGACTGGAGGCGCATACATCTCGAGTATTGAATTCCCATTTAAATTCTCCCTCTCGCTCTCTTTCTTCTCGTCTCAGCGTTAACTTTTGCAGGCAGTTAATTTCATTTGGAGCAGAAAGCTGCGATTCCTTCCTCCAGGGCATTAGTGGAGGAGAACAGACGGGTTCATGTTCCTTATGAGCTCTCTGCCCCTGCAGAGAGAGGAAAAGAGAAGGAGCGAGAGAAAAGCACGCTAGCTTTATCCTGCATTTTGCTTGTTTGCCGTGTGCAGATTGCAGGGTTTGGAGTGTGTGCTCTTACTCTCTGTGCTTTTGCTGTAGGGAGGGCTTGGCATTACATAATGACAGTCATCTGCGGTGGGCTGGTACATGTCTAAGCCCGTGTTAAAGCGATGGTTCAGCCAAAAATCAAACATACACAATTTTCCCAGCATCCAGAATACAGTCGATCAGACTCAGCGTGTTTTGTGCCTGGATTTGGCTTCTAAATGTTTGCGTTGCACTTTCGGAAAAAAAAAAAACTAGCAGTGGGAACCCTTAAGTCACTTGGATGGTACCCTCAAGGGTACATCTTTAATGCCTTTAGTTAGGGAACATAAGCGTCATGTATTTCACTGCAGTTTGAGTTGAATTCACTCCATACCGTCTTGTCTTTTGGCGTTTTATTTTATTTGCTTTTTTAGAACCATAGGTAATGAAAATATGTACATTTCAGATGGAGCGTACCTTTAAAATTCATATAACATACACAGATTGCTCTTTATTGTGCCTTTGAGGGTACATTTACATTGTTTGTACCTGGGGGAACAGAAATGTGCCTGTGCAGAGTACCCTTTTTTCTGACAGTGTGGAGCTACAAGGTTAATGTAGTTACCAGAGCATATAGATTGTAGATGCGGCAATGCATCCAAATCTCAACCCAACACCAGCACCATTACCTTACCACAATACATGTTTACTTGAACTTATATATGAAATTGATTGAAGAAACCGGTCACAGAGAAGTCATTTAACCTTCCCAGGTCAACAATGTCATATACAACATCCTATGATACGACAAACTAAATATTTCAGGAACTTTCAATAATCAGGCCTAATCCATCAAACATGCCATATCCAGTTGTGGGAAGCAAACCAACACTCTCAAAGTCTCTGTCACTGCCAAAAACCGTGCGACTGAAGCAAGCTATAGCATTACGAAAGGCGGAAAGCCATTTACTGATGGCATATATACTAAGGATATTTCTCCATACCTTAGAGGTTCTGTTTGAAGGCTAACCAAACAAAGAGACAATCAAATCAAGAATAAAAGATATCCCCATGTCAGCTGGAAGATCTGAACAACACATCAAAGAAATGGCAAAAAAGAGAGCAGGGCAAGGGATTATACTGACTGGTAGGCATCTGTTTTATTTGTAGCACAATAGGGTTTGCATAGGTGTAGCCATTTGTCCATTGCTCTTTTTTCCAGTACAGAACACCTGAGTGGGGGAGGAGACAAGAACAAGGCACAGGTGATAAAAATTACAAGGGAGCAGGGCTAAGGCGGGGCGTAACCCAAAATAGCAACAGATTGAAATGGAAGACAGATACGTGGCAAATGTAAACAAAGACAGGGAGGTGGTAGGGGCATTTGGTACAATGACAGAAGTGCTGTAGTAGAGATTTTATATGTATTTGTGTGTATCTCTCTCTTTCTCCCTCTATGTGTGTATATATATATATATATATATATATATATATATCATTTAGATGTCATTAGGCCGTATCAGCCATTACTAATCTATACCATTAAATAATGTGCTTAGACCCCGGGGGTTAATGTAGCCTGCGTTGCTATCAGAATAACACAGTGAGTTTAATCTTCTCCCAGAATCCTAGAGTTTGACACTGCTTGCAGTGTGGCCCGGTTTGGTAACATTCAAATCAGCAGAATTGGGTTGATTGTGATAAACCTTAGGATAGGTGTGGGCTTTAGACAGTGATGGGGTAGTGAAAGTTTTTTGTCCTATGTCCTATGTTTTTTCTGTGATCTTTCCCAGTGACAGGTTTTAAAAAGAGCAACCTAAAGGGTTTAACACTTTTTGGAGCACACATTGGCCCCTTTTGTCTGTATCTAATTCCAAATATTTGGGAATGGATAGATGTAAAAGGAAACAAAAAGTTGAGTCTGTCGCTACAGTTTACTTTATACTGAATTGAAATATGCAGAAACGACAGTACACTCTTGCTTTGCAGGAGCTCCTTGCAAATTCCCTCCAAAACTGTGCTGGTTGCCGGGCCAACAGTGAGAGAGTGTGCTGGACTGCATTGTGGTGCGTGCATGCGTAAGGAAGTGGGGGCCCTCAGTGTTCCTCTATGAACTCTTGATTTAGCCCCCCTGTCTCTTGTTTGCTGCTGTCCACTCCTCTGTCCAGCAGCACAGCACTCACTGGGGCCCTTCCTGGCCTGCTTTGTTGACTCTAACCCCAGTGTTCCACACGAGAGTGACCATTTTTATGGCATTTTGCTTTTCGCTGAGAGTTCGGAGGTCTCTGGCAGCCTTGGAGTCAGTGTAGGAGTCTTTCCGCCCTCAGGGTGCAAGGATTACCAGTGGGAAGTGGGTGGAAAAGGCCTGGCAAAAAGGCCTGCATGCCCACACTCACTATAATCACGTCACCATAGTCCCCCTCCCCCCACCCTACCCCACCGCCCATTTCCTAGTAAATGAATAGAAATGAATTTAGGAGGGGCAGGGACAGCATTAGAGAGTGCAAGATGGAAAAGAACCCAGCCCGAATCTGCTCTCTGAGCACAATTTCTTCACTCCGTGAAACTTATTTACTCAAGATTCATACTGATTCAATTTCATACTCTGTAAGAAAAAACACGTCTTTAAAAAAAAAAAAAAAAGCTCATTTTCCTTGCATGAAAGACTAATAGCAAGTCAGTGAGCAGAAAGCAGGGTGCGTGTTCCCCTTTGCTGCTGCTCATTCATGTGTGTGTTTACGAGCACTTGTGCTTATCAAGCAGCGAGATACTAAGCATAACTTAAACAAGCATAATTGGACCGTTATCAGTCAAATGAATCAATTACGGCTGACACCGGCACTGTGATTAAAGCAACCTCTGACTTATATAAGAATAGCACGTTCGTGTACGCGCAGAAACTTAATGACGTGCCGCCTTTTTCTTGATTTTAAGAATGATGGTGCACATTGTGTTTTGAAGCTTACAGTGCCTACATCTAGCCACCCACAATATCTCAAACAGAATTGAATTAATAGGGGAAAAAAAAGATTCATATTATAGCCTCGAGTTGTAAGCATGCTCGCTCTCTGAGTAGCAGTCTCAGGGCGTGGGCGGTTTCTCTCTCTCTCGCCGTGTCTCTTTGATCGGAGTGGTGCGGTGTGAAGAGCAGAAGTGCTTTAATGAGCAAACCAAATCTCATTTATGCGGCTCAGTAGATCTCTCTGCATGCTGATCAACGCTCCCCCCGCCTCAGTGCAAGGCACAGGAGCACACACACATGCCAAGGTCACTTTGAGGAACTGAGTTTGTCTCTGAAGGTTGATTCAGGACATGCTCCTTGCTCCATATGCAACGATCAGTCGGTGTGTATCAGCACTTTTGGTAGGTACTAACCGCTGCAAGCTGGGAACACCCCTCAAGCCCTGCCGTTTTGGAGATGTTCTGACCAAGTCATCTAGCCACAATTTAGCCATTGTCAAAGTCACTCAGATCATCACGCTTACTTGTTTTTCCTGCTTCCAACACATCAACTTCAAGAACTGTTCAGTTGTTGCCTAAAGTATCCCACCCCTTGACAGGTGTCATTGTAATGAGATAATAAATGTTATTCACTTCACCTGTTAGTGGTTTTAATTTTATGGCTGCATTAAGATATTAGGATTGTCAAAATGAACTTGTTAATAATGTGTTGGGTGATTAATTATTAACACTACTACCATTTTAATGGCATTAACGCTTTTTCTTAGTTTGACCCTTCTAACCATGTTGCAGGCTAAAGCAAAGTTGCACGTGCACTATAAGTTACCGTGACAGAATCTGCAACTGAAGCCCTCTTGTTCAAGCACAGCTTTCCAATTACTTTTAAAGTGATATCTTTAAGACGTTATGCTCCAGGTACAGTGCCTACAGGAGACCTGTGGATGAGTCAACAAGCAGCAAACTAACAAAAGAAATACCAAAGTGTAAGGCTTCGATCTAGAGCGTCCACTGTAACAAGAATTTGCAAGTTGCATGAACGAGTGTAAAATAATATTATTATATTATTAGTATAATCTTGCACAATATATCATTCTATAGTCTTATCTTTACACAGAGTTGGTAATACTGATATTGCTGAAGTGTGTAATATGTAGATGAGCCTCTAGCCAGTCACTGAATGTTTCATTGTGTGCTCATCAGAGCTCTCTGGCGGTCTCTCTCTCTCTCTCTCTCTCTCTCACACACACACACACACACACACACACACAAATAAATGTTCTTCCTTCCAATAAAGTGAAATTGTAACAAAATTATAATTCATAATTACCACATCTAGCATAGATATTTCTCTAATCGAAGCCTGACAGAAATAGAAGAGATTCTTCAATATGTGCTGTTTTTGTACTTTATTACTGTGGGTGTAAAGAACAAATCAAACATACTGTATATAGGAGAGCACTTCTACCATCATCAGTGTTATTTTTCTCTGTTCTTCCCTGTATCTACTGATAAAAGAACAGCGTCTTATACGCACAGTTATCATCAGGTACAACCACATATGTATCTCTCAATGCAAGCTGTTAAAAAAAGAGTTTGAGAAGCCAAGCACATTTACACTTACAACTCAGCCTCAGCAAGGCCTCGCTCCCTTGGTGTGATCCTGATAAGATTTAAATGTGTCTTTTTGATTGTTTACACCTGCTCAGCTAAGTCCCATGGTGTCCAAAATCGGAGCAGGTTGTAAATAGCATGTGAGCTTCATGTGGTAGATCCTAGGCGAAATCGGCCGTGTGCGCAGCGGGTGCCAGCCATGAGCTGACGGAGCTAGCGGTAATGTGGTAAAAATAAAAAAGTGTTTTTGCTCTCGGGTTGTCTGATAAGTTTTTTTTTTTATGTCCCCTTAGGCTTTGTAGCACAGCTGAAAGGAGAGATGAAACAGCATTCTTGGTTTTTTAACTGGAGTAATTTGATTACGTACGATTTTTACATACCTGGCAGCAGTTGTCTCTAAAGATACACTATGACTCATCGTCTTATGTGCTACGTACACACAGACACGGACATGCATATTTATGTATACAAATGTCTGTCTGTTGCTTTTTTCTCGAATACTCTTCCTGGCTGGAGCCCTATTAACCTAATTAGTCTCGAATGAGAAGCAGTGTCATCACCTCTCCAGGGCAGTCAGGTTAGCGTTAATCCAGCCCAAATGAGTGCAGGGCCCGACCGCTGTGTTCTTCATTGCTGTTTCTGTGGCTGCAGCATGCACCGGGTTGGATTTAATCAAGGCCTCACTTCTGGCACACTCATGTGAGTCACGTCTGGCTAAATTGAGCCGAATATGACGCTGAGGTAGCCGCTGCCGTCGCCGCTCTTTTGCTCATTGAGGCCCACCGAGACTGCCCTCGCAGCTCGTAGATACGTGAGTGCATTACAACCAAAAGGTTACCTTTTTATTGCTCCTAGGTGGTGCCATATCCCCTGTACTCTTTGATCCCAATCTAGCTGTAGCTAAATGCCCCCGCTTTCCTGCAGCAGAAGCCCTTTGCCTCACTGTTAGATCCCCTTACTTCAGTTGGACCTCCATACTTTACTGCAGCTGGAAGCCCTTACCTCCCTGCTGTTGGATCCAGCTGTTCCATTTCAGCTGGGCCTGCTATCTTACTGATGCTGGACCCCCTTACCTTACTGCAGCTTGGCCCTCGTGTTTCACTTCATCTGGACGCCCCTTACTTCACTGCATCCAGATGCCCTCTGTATTACTGTAGGTGGAGCCTTATTTACTGAGGCTGGATCCCTTATTGCACTGAAGCTGGACCCTCCTACTGCATTGCCAGTAGGTACACCCCCCTTTACTGCAGCTGGACCCTTCTCATTTACTGAAGATGGAGAACCTATTTCACTGAAGCTGGACCCTCCTATTGCACTGCAACTGGTTACAACCGCCCCCCCCCCCTCACTTCATCTAGAGGCCCCACTTTCACTATAGCTACCTCTCCCCAGCCCAAATTTCACCGCAGCTAGACCCTCCTGTTCCCATGCATCTGGTTGTCCCCCACCTCACTCCAGCTGGACGCCCTGAGCTTCAGTGTCAGACAGTTCTCCTCCAGCAACTCCCTTGCATCTCTTTACTCCCTTGCTACTGCTGGCCCCTAATTATAGTCGTGGCCCTTCCTCTCTGCAGATGGCTCTTCTCGCCTACTCTGTAGTTACACCCCTGCCTCACTGCACCTGGTCCCCACCCCAAAGATCAGTCAGTTCCCACCTCATTAACTGTCTCTGGTCAAAGATCAAAAACAGTACATGAATTCTTATGGATTACATTCTGACATTCTTGTTGGTTTTGCTTTGCACGCTGCACTGCGTCAGAAGGAACCAGGGGCAAAAGGCAAAAATGCTCAACATTTTTGCCACTTTAAACGCAAGCACAGGGGACAGAAAATGTCCCCCAAATAATGTGTTATAGTCAGTATGAATGGATAAATGTAATAAATCACTGAATGAATGTCATTATCAGACTTCACTTCTATCTTTATTCTTGTAGCTAATTAGAAGTCTGTGTATTTCACAAAGTGCTTCCATTTGTGTATGCCCCTGAGTTAGTGAGGGCAAATGCTGAGCCGTTTGTGTTGGACCATTGTTGGTCCATCTTTCAACTGGAATCAGTTATGAGCTATAGGGTGTAATGACATTTCTTTCATGCCAGCATTAAACACCTCCTTTTGCCACATTATAGTCCAACGCATCAACCATCACAGTTCTCATCAACCGTGATTACTCAGTAGTATATCAACTATTAGCTGACATCACACCAAATAGCAGCTGCAAATAGGTTTCACAAAAAGACTTGTTTATTATGTTTTTGAAATGGTTTCAATTGTCAGGTCTTTTTTTTGCGCTTTCTTCTGTCTGTCACCTCCCTTCCTACACACAAACGCCTGCAAACTCTGCCAGTACACATAAATATATGTAGTCTGCATATATAATGTATATTAATCATTTTTGAAACTCTGGCCTTTTCAGTGAAATTATTGCAGGAGGTTGCAATATGCAGTGAGCCACCTAGCCAGTCATTAAATTCTTTATTGTGTGCATTCTGACCAGTCAGAGTTGTCTCAATAGGAGTGGTCAAATTGCCCATGCTGACCCCTGTACACCTTTTGAAAATGCCCACATGAGCATCAGAACTGAACCCTGGAGCAGTGTTAGAAGGTTTGAAATGGAAGATGTGCATTACTAAAAAAAGTCCTTCCAAAAAATTGGACAAACTCAAAGACAGAGGAAGATAAACTGTATGAGAGTTCTCTGTCCGGTTTCGTGTCATTCCATTCAGTTGCTTTCATAAAAGTGCCATAGCATATAGCAGAGAGAACTGCTAAATCATTCGTTTTCTGGGGTAAAATGTTCAGTTAAGTCATCATTTTCAATGCAATCAATAAAATTGTAATTTTAATCAAGAGTTCAGGCTAATAATAGAAGCATATGGTTTCTGTATGTAGCAGCATAGTCCCATGTGGAGCCTTAAAATACACAGCAGTAAAAATGCACATGCCAGGGTCTCTTGTAGCCCTGAGGGATGAGTAGCTTCCCTGGCACTGGCTTAGTGCTTTCACTGTGTGAGCTTGTACTAGTGGAGTTATGTGGCTCAGCTGGAAGCTGTAGTATGGTTAGGACCCAAATACTCAATATTCCCTGATGCACTACACCTATTCAGTATTCCCCTTATCCTCATTCACAGCACCATTTCATTATCCCAACCTCTTCTCTTTCTCCATCCACAAGTGCTAAATCACAGAAATTACAGCACAAACACTCAGACAGAACAGTTAATCTCCAAGAAACGGGGCTGTAATGTTTAGACTTCTGGACTCTCAAGCTTTATTTTGTTGTTTTGTTTTCTGTCTACCGCTCCTAGGCAAGTTTTAATTGCTTGTATGTTTATATTTCCAAATTAAACTCATTTCTCCAGATGCACTACAAGCAAAGCAGTCCCTTATTTGCCATCTTTAAGCAGACTGGGAGACCAGTGTGCTAAGCCTTTTGCGTCAGTTTCAGACGCAATCGGATGCCCACGTGTTGTGTACGAAGGAAGCGCACAAGCCGAAATGCCCGGTTTATGGACTGCATGGTGCTTGATACTTTCACATGGGTTTTTTTCCTGCCTTTCAAAACCAGGTGTAAATTTGTGAGGTCTCGAAAGATGTGATGTTCAGAGACTTGCTTTGACAGTAATAGAGTGGCTAGACAGAAGTACAAGCCTCAAACACGTAAAAGGATAAACACTCAGAATCTGATGTAAGCATGTGAGAAGACTCAACGCAGTCCGTTTTGTGTTTCCCCTGTAGAATGGATTGGTGGAAAAGAACTTTTTTTATTAACACAGCTCCCTTTTCGTCTCTTAACATTCATTTTCTTTTTTGTCTAGAGCTTGTTGACACCTTATTTTACTTTAATGAGCCTTATAAAGCATGCGGCTCATGAGCTCACAGATAGCAGGGTGGGGGGGCTACACGCGGTTTGTGTGATAAGCTGTAGCCTTAACAAATCAAACGTTAAATTCAGATGCATTGTGAACAAATATTGCATCAAGGGACATTTTTCCCTGGGCCTGTGCTCGGATGTGCAATTGGCCTAGAGAGATGAAACCTATCAGATGCTGTTATAGACCTATAACTGCCTGGAAATTTTACCAATCACTGCAATTTTCTTGCTCAAAAACAGCCCAGGTTTGGCTATTTTAGTCAATTAGTGCACCGTCACGGACCAAAATGGCACAATCAGACGATGCACAAACAGAATTCTTCCTGCTGCCTGACTGCGTTCATGCGAGAAGCAGTTGATTGTGGTTGTGGTTTCACACATTTAACAACCAAAATCAGTCTCTTATCATCCAAAATCACAGCAAAGCGCTACTGATATGAAGCCTGTCAAAGCTATTCCACTGCACCAAAATGCCTCATGATAAAAACTGCCAGAGTGGAGCAAAAAAAGCTAAGTACATCTGACTGTTCACATTGCTCTGAAATGAGTGGAACCAGAGCATATCATTTTCATGCTCTAAGATAGAAGCGGTCCTAAAATGCATGCACAGCCCATTAGCTGCCAAAGATTTAACATGCAGGAATGAATGAAATGCACTGAAAAGTAACCATAAGTGTCTAATTGTTCATAACATGGTTTTCTTTAAATCAGACCAATCAAAAAATAATTAAAAGTGTCAAAGCACAGCCAGGCAGCAAACTCCACACTGAAGAGCATCTCCTGTTAACATCACATTATGAAATCCCACACTGATTTCGCCCTAAGCCATGTTCTTTGCAACTGACCAAAAGGGGCTTGCTCATAATCCCCTCTTTAGTTTACAAACCTGAACGCAGTCCATGTACAAATTAGTTTAGTGTCAGCTGAAGACACCAGGCAAGTAGAAGCCATTAGTGTCACAAACAGCCATCGTTGAGTTTGTGCTGCTACATCCAGTGACACTAAGAGGGTTCTTAACAAAGACAACAACAGTTAAAGTTTACAGCGGTGGCAAACAACTTTCTCTGTCAACCCAGGATCCAAAACTCGAGCTGCGATTAGTCCCTGTGCACATGATAGCATGATATTTTTGACAAACAGCCAATCATGTGAGATATACAAAAATATGAAGAAATAAAATAACTTGTAGTAGATAAAGCAACACTGTCTAATATGCTTATTATGCTTTATGAGTTTTTGTTCCTCTGTCAAAAAGCAATATTTTTCTTGCTGTTTGCTGAAGAGGTCACAAAGGCAGTCTCAGTCTCCAAAGGTTTGGGAGTCCTGGTCAAATTACATGTTTTTTTCTACATTTAATTTTAAAATGTTTGTTTATTTTACTGGCCCCACGGTGGCGCAGTGGGTAGCGCTGTTGCCTCCCACCTCCAGGGTTGGGGGTTTGAATCCGGGTTCTGGTCTTGTGTGTGTGGAGGTGCATGTTCTCCTCGTGGTGGCGTGAGTTTCCTCCGGGGTCTCCGGTTTCTCCCACAGTCCAAAGACATGCGTGTCAGGTGAATTGGGAATTCTAAATTGACCACGTGTGTGTGTGTGTGTGTACGCCCTGCAGTGGGCTGGCGCCCCACCCAAGGTGAGTCCCTCGTGACTGTAGACCCCGGGATAGGCTCCGGGTACCTGTGACCCTAGTAAGGATTAAGTGGTTACAGAAAATGAATGTTTACTTTACTATAATTTTGTTAATTTGGAATTCTAAATTGACCACGTGTGTGTGTACGCCCTGCAGTGGGCTGGCGCCCCACCCAAGGTGAGTCCCTCGTGACTGTAGACCCCGGGATAGGCTCCGGGTACCTGCGACCCTAGTAAGGATTAAGTGGTTACAGAAAATGAATGTTTACTTTACTATAATTTTGTTAATTTATTATAACAATAAAAAGTGAACATGAGAACATTGTAACATATCTTGTTTATTTGCTGAAATGAACACACTGGACAAAGAATGCCTAAAACATAGAACGTGACCTGGGCAAAAGTAATGAAGATTTTTTTTTCGGAAATCTAATAAACCGAAATTGAGCTCTATAATGAAAACACCAATTTAAAGTTTTATGTTGATGATGTGTTAACTTATTTTCAGCAAAACAGGTCGTTTGACTGAGTGTTTAAACCTATGAACGTGACTAGAAGTAGTTGCTGTGCCACTCTTCGTGTCTGTATTATACGTGTACAAAATAAGTTAGCAAATGAAAATTGCAGCAATTCTTCAATATGTAAAAGTTGGCCCTTAATGGTCCAAGATTTGTTTTCTCCACATAGCACTGGTTTATAGCTTCTCTCTGTGAGGAGATGTAGCCTGGTGAAAAGCGAGCCAGTGTTGTGAGACTAAAAAAACAGGGCTAGATCGAACTAGGTTTGAATTTAGCCAGCTAGGCAATAAATCCTTCCTCGGATAGTCAGTCTGGTCTTGAGGTTTATTTTATCTACCATCCATTAAAACATTTAAACTGTGTGTAGGCCTTCGGCTTTCCCAGCTCTAGCCTAAATCTAATTTGTGAATGTTGCTAAGCTCTGCCTGAAAACCATAGTTGCTTATTGCCTCGAACCACATTGAACTTGAGGAATGGTTCTTGTCAGTTGACCTTTGTGACTTTTGTGTTTGTGGTCGTCTTTTTTCTGTGTCTGCCTCTCTGTCGCCATCTCTCTTTTACATTCGCTCACATGTTCTCTGTCCCCCAGCTGAGTGGAGAAATTTTGGGGTGAGTGTATGAGTGTGTGCGTGTGTTTGGGTGGTGGGGGGATATGTGGGGGGGTGAGCGTGGAAAGTGTTGGGGGATTATCAGGAGGTTTATCAGTCTGTAATTTGAAGGGATTGAGCTAATACCATCTCTCCCTGACCTTTTGCTGCTTTCCTCTCAGATCAGAGTGGGACAGCGTCTTGCCCCATCCACAATTAATTCCCCCCTCTTCAGAATCAATCGTCTGACTCTATCTACTCTGACTGAGGCAGAGATAAAGACTGAGTCCCATTTGTAATCTTTCCCTTTGACAGCTCTTCCTGCACACCGGCCTTTTTTTTTTTTTTTTTAACTTGCCCTCAGGAGCTGTTTGAACACTCTGAAATTGGAACTCAGTGGAATTAAGCGCTGATTATGTCTGAGCCAGGGATGTTTGTTTATTTATTTATTTATTTATTCTTGGAACCGGCAAAAAAAAAATCCTCTCTTGAAGTTTTTCCTTTCCCTTGTTTACGACTTTAGAGAAACTTGTTTTGCTCGAACGATCTTTGATCGTCACAGAAGCTGCTGTGGCTTGGAATGCCTGGTAAGCAAATTAAGGGCAGAGTAATTTCATTAGGACTATATAGAGTGTAGTAATGCGCTGTGCACAATATGCTGAGTTTGATAAATGGCCCTGTGGGATTCAGGCCCTAAAAGCACCCTCCCACCCATTGAAAAGCCATTTTAAATGGAGTTTAATTGCTGCTTTTCTCTAGTGTCTCCTAATAAGGCTGAAGGGTGTCTGTTCTCCCCGTGCTAACTCTTTTAATAGACCCTAATAGACCTTAAAAGGCAATCCAGTGAGAGGGGAACAAGTTCTGAATGGAGAAAAATGCTCCTACCTATACAGCTACTGTCTGTTCATCAGTAATTACAGGTGACAGGAAATTGAAAAGACTGGGATGTCACTAGGTTCCACACTGTTCTACATATATACACTATACTTAATTTCTGCCATGGAACAAAGTGAATGATGCATTGAATTGTGGTGTCCATATTAAATGAGCATTTTCATGATGACTGTAGTCCAATCTCAAATGGTGCATCTGAAGATTGTAAAACCTTAAATTCTCGCATTTTTCATTTTGGCATCTATGCCATCTCACTGTGGCATTTGGCGAAGAACGCCTATGCGGACCTTTTACCCAGAATTCGATGAGACACAAGCAAAGACCCATCAGAGTGGATGGTTTTGATTACAGCTGTCTGGCCACCATGGCAAGTATGAAAAAAGTGAATTTGTTTATTATTTGTGTATTAACTTATAATTAAGCTACAAAACCAGAACAGCTGAAGATTACTAATTTGTTCATTTAAATATTTTTATCAATCGAGCATGAAATACGGATCCGTAAAAGAATTTTTGAAAGCTTATCATCAGAACTAACTACAGTTGTTGATTTTTAAGAAGACTTTAATCGATCAATTATTTAATTAATATGAAAGTAACTGTTTTAAGTAATTCAGTAACTGGTCAATATTACATGGTTTACTGGCCATAATACATTGTGGCATCTACCATCTAAAACGTCTTATTCCGAAGTTTTGACACTCTTGATCAAATTACATATGTTAGTGATATTCCAAACTTAAGAACAAAATTAATGTGGAGTTTTTCTTTTATTTAGTGAGTTTCACATATTGATTTAAAAAAAAAACAACATAAAATGTTTAATTCAGCAAATTAGTAATTGGACATAAAATATGTCTTCTGACCAGGGGCACCCAGACTTTTGTGTGCTAAGTGATAATGAATACACAGAAGTAAATACATAAACGCCAATGCGAGGGTTCAAAGCACTGATGCAAAATCATGAAAAACGAAGGTGGGATTCACTGATTAATGGTAGGATCGGCTCTGGTGAGGCGGAGCTCCAAGTAATAGGAACACCAGACTCCATCAGCAGCACCCAGTCACTTGTTATCCAGTTATATAAGTACCCTATGTAATAATTTGCATTTGAGTATTAAATTACATATCTTCAAACTACCGCCACTACTATCTACTTTATAGTGAAAAGAAAATAGCATTCTTTATTGTTCTTCTTCTTTCCAAAGTTGTGCTGCTGTTGGGAACTTGTATGACCACAACAGTGACACCATGTCTGGAACATTCATTTCTGAGTCGCGAATAAAAAAAAAAAAACATGACCCCAGATGTCATGCAAAAAGAACAAGTTTCAGGCTGTCATGCTGCTCACTTGACCTTCCGAGTTACATTTTGAGATATTTGCTGGAGAAACTTTTTTCCACTCTCTTTTCTTCGGGAGCACTTTTGACTTGGGGCAAGGGCTTTTTTCTGCTCTAGTTGTTGAGCTGCGATGCAGCACTGGAGCAAAGGCCTCTGGGAGGTTCACTAACTAAGTATCTGACATTCTTCAATAGTTGCTCCTCTGTCTCTCTCCCGCTCTCTCTCTCTGCGCTTCACTGCAGGTTTCTGATAGCCTCATGTCTGTTTGTGGCTCTCCTCAGGCTCAGGAGTCAGCTCGGTGTTGTCATTTGGAGAAAACAGTGTAGAGACTACAGCAGCACCTGACTTTCATTTGGCTGGCTGGATCAGCTCTGTGATTCCACTAAACAAACAAAACACTGGACATCAGACACATCCTAATTCAGCAGTTTTGAAATATCCAACCTCACTTCTTACTATGTCCTGTGTGCTTTGTGGTACCATATGCATGGGTGAGAAGCTAACAAAATGCTCCACGAATTCTGTGCAAGTCAGAGACGTCTGCAGGTATGGAAGTAGCTTTGAACACTTGAATGAAACCCCCTGGGCTCCATCACTGCAGTGAAGCGTTTTGTCGCTGTGGTAACAAAACTTCATGTTTTACAGAAGAAGGAAGAAAAACATGTTTTAGTCAAATAAGTTGCACCAGAAGAGATTTTTTTATATACAAGCAAGATCCATTGCTGTCACATTATGCTACCATGCTTTATATGATGTTGTTGTAGCTCTTTTAATGTGTTACTGATCTGAGCAACTTCAAAGCACACGGTAAAGATCTCAGTGCATTTCATACTCAAGTAATAGCAGCATCAAAGGTCCCTAAAACATATTTATTATCTTATACATGTTGCGTTTATTTGCATAAAATAATTTTTTGAAATTATTGAATACCTTGGTAAAACATGCACAGCTGGTGTTTCAGAAATAAAAAAAGTTAAGTTAAAAGGTGTGGAGAACCAAACAGTGCTGCATCTCCCTTTCTGCACTTGAGCAGGAATCCCTGGAGATGCTCTAGGGGCCCAGAGCAGGTCAGAGATAAGCTTATCTGCATCCTAATCAATAGCCCTCACAGCTGGCCTTGCTCTGACCCACAGGGCCTATTACACGCATTGAGTGGGATTTAGTGCCAAAGCACAATGAATGTAGAGGCATTCCATCTGCTGGAATTTATGACTGACCCTGGCATGGGTTAAGGTTAGATTTAGGACTTTGCCTGGATGTTATGGAGGGCTGGGTGTTGCATTAGCAGTCACAAATCTGATGAAAGGCCTTAGAGGCCAAGGCAGGGGGGTACTGGTGTGGAGAAATGTCAGTGGCGTGGAACAGCAGATGGCAAAAGTGAAAGAGGCGTAAAAAAAGAAAAAACATCTGGTAACTGCCTTTGTTCAGACGCACAATTGCTGCCATGGGAGGGTCATTACAGCTCGATACATAGGCTCTGTGTGTGTGTCTATGTGAGAGTGTGTTTCTTCTTCCTTTGTTCCCTTGTGTCTCAATGGTTTGGACCTTTAGATAAAAGGTCAGTGGATACACTCTGTCCTTGTCCTCTATTATCGGAGGACCTTCGGGAAAGCGACTGTAACATGTCGCGCATTTATATCCTTCATTTCTGATTCTTCTGTTGAAATGCCTCTTCTTTTGGTCTAAAAGCAAAAGATGACATTTCGCTTTTCCATTCGTCCCACAATAGGCAGAGGTATCCTGGTTGTGTAAGTGGCAAGTTGTGGCTTCCAGACAAAGGCAAGTTTTGAGGGCTGTGTGGAGAATAACACAGTCTTTCTTGACTGATGTCAAACTCTTACACAAATATGATTCCTTTGCATGATGCGTCATGCTGTTCTGAAATGCCCGAAGTCTTTGTTCGAGTTCATATTATGTTAGTCTGCCAGCTGTCTGCAGCAAAATCATATGAGTTAGCGCTGTGGCCTGAGATTTGTAGAGAGTATGGATTTGTTCCTCTTGCCATACCTGTTGCCCTCACTTACTCAAGGGCTGTGACACACCAATCCATTGTCGAAGAACGATAACACTCGAAATTCTGATGGCTGACCTTGGTCTTGGCTGGGGTAACTAAAGAACACCTGGTCCCCTGTGTAAAGCTGCACTCGAACACAAAGACAACAGCTAATAGATAATACGCCTCTACATTCTGTGCCTATGTGAAAGGTAGTACCCCTCCGCACCAGGAGGAGGCAGTTGCCTAGAATTTAACAGAAGAAAAGTGGATGACCCAGTGTCCAAAAACACAAATTAGCTTAGCCTCTTTGAAGTTTCTCTTGTGCTCTGATACGAACAGTCGATCCGAGAATTCTCTCTGCTTACCTCTGGTATCAGTTTAGCATGATCATTTGGCCAAAAAGAGGCTGATAACGGCGGACTAAAGCCGCTGTTTGGGGAACTAACAGAAAATAACAGTTGGTTAGAAACGCTGGCCAGCACAATGGTCTACAGTTGGCTTGGTGCATCAGGGCTGTAAGAACAACAGCTGCTTTGTGACAACACTGATGTTTAACAGACACCTGTCTATTAAGGAAGGACGTCTGTAATGTTAATGATAGATTCATATTTGGGGTGGCTGGTGACCTAGTGGTTGGGGAGTTGCCCCTGCGATCAGAAAGTTGTGGGTTTGAATCCCAGGACTGCTAGTGGCACCACTGAAGTACCCATGAGCAAGGTACCGTCCCCACACACTGCTCCCCGGGCTCTGTGTTACTGGCTACCCGCTGCTGCACTTTGTGAATGGGTTAAATGCATAGAAAGAATTTCGTGCTGTTCACACTGTGTGCTGTGGTGTGTTCACGTATGACAAATGGACACTTTACACACTTTACACATATTGCATCAGAGAGCTGCAGTATGCACAGTAAAGAACACAATAACATTTGTCCTGAATTTCTGTCTAGATAGATGCTGGTCACATTTAAAGATCTAAATGGTGATTGATACTATTGCCTAACTAGCAAGCTAACAGAACAATCACAGTATATTTCACTGCAGCACTTTTTATGATGACATGGCAACATGAACAGAACAAGATTTAAATTCAAACCGATACTGAAAGGCCACATATCTTACCAAAATATCTGTAGCCTCAAAG
Organism: Brycinus macrolepidotus; assembly: GCA_037974445.1. NCBI lineage: Eukaryota > Metazoa > Chordata > Actinopteri > Characiformes > Alestidae > Brycinus > Brycinus macrolepidotus. The sequence continues at coordinate 6,436,540 of JBBPCZ010000037.1, forward strand.
TACATGTTACGATCTGTGTGTCACAATATACAATCTAAGTGTCTATGTACAGCTTCTACCGTTAGCTAGCGATAACATTAAATTGCATAAGGCACTTTACACCATTGCAGTGGTGTAAACTGGGTAAATACAGGAAAAATCTGCACTGAAAATGTTTGTGTAATTGAATGCTCACAATTTGAGTGTAAATAAAAAGAAAAAGTTGATAATCATATTTGTATTCAGTGTTTTACAATGGCTTCAAGTGTGTTTCAGCCAATCAGATTTTAGACCTGGGCCTACCTGCCCCTGTGCAGTTGACATGGGATCTCAGATGGACTGTGTGAATCTATAGCTTTGGCTGGAGGTAAATAGAGGAATAAATTGTAATTTCATGAAATTGAATTGAACTGTATTGACAGGGCTTGTGCATACTGTCCATATATGTGTGTGTGTATATATATATACATACACACTCCACCATGTACATTGCACTCCTCTATGTGAGTATATACAGTGGTACCCCGCATAACGAACGCAATTCGTTCCAGCGGTGCGTTCGTTGTGCGGGGAGTTCGTTGTACGAAACACAATTTCCTGTAGACTTCTATGGGAAATCACGTAATCCGTTCCAAGACACAGCACTTTAATGAGGGGAAAACTAGTAAAACATTTAACAAAGCAGGGAATGATGTTAGGTTTTTTTCTTGGTGCTCACACTTCACAGAAACAAAGAAAAAATTTGCAGTTTCACTTGCGGAAAAGTTGTCCTGCAATGAGAATACCTTCAATTTTAACCACCAGTAAACAC
>JBBPCZ010000037.1:6530010-6548959 GCA_037974445.1 Brycinus macrolepidotus
GAATAAGTTGAGTGTCATCTGCATAAAAGTGGTAGGAAAAGCCATGTTAGGCTATTACATCCCCAAGAGAACCAGTAACCAGAACCTTTGCTCACTTGCATGGAGAAACGCATATGTTTTAGTCTTTTAACCCTAGAAATCTGTTTCTCCCTCTAAAAATGAATTTCTTTATAAATGCTCTTCAACATCAGATAGATTTGAGAATGCTGAATTTTCTAGGATGGTGGAAACCGGAGACTGTTGATAGAAATTTCATCCTAGGTCCTTGACTATCAATTGATCACAGCTCCAACACATCCAAATTAGAGGAAGGGTTAAATTAAATGTTCATCTGTTTTGTTTCCTTTTAGCTGTGTAAAGTGTACACACACTTTTCTTGTGTACAAGGCAAAACACTTTGTATTCACTGCTGTATGTCCAAAGAAGCAGTTTATTTAGTTCATCCATCTTTGCTGGTTTGGAGCACAACAAACCGCTTGGCGGAAATGATGCAACAAAATCCCGACCCGGGTCTCATGTGCATGATCAGTACAGGTGTTTTCTTATTGCCTCTGCGTTTCAGTGCATCCAAAACATTTTGAAAATGGTGAAAACTTTTTGACATAAAAATCGAATGTATCTGTAGTAACGTGGACAAGGCCTCTATCTTTCGAGCTCTCTCTCTTCATTCCGTTTCTCACTTAGCTCTGTGTGGTGAAATATCGTGTCCTTGTCAGGCCTGATTGAGACGAATTTATGTGTGCCTCTGCTTCACATGGAGCTGAGGTCCACCCTTGAGCTGGAATTAAATCAGAAGTTTGACTTCAGGGTTAATTGCGATTGGTGAGGCCTGTTGCTGTACTGTCCTGTTTCTGTGTGAGTAGTGGAAGGACCTTGGTGTTACTTCATTCCTAGTGGAGGTCAGTGAAACCAGGCTGAAGCTGCAGTATCGGTCTGGGACGTGGGGGTCTATCTACTCTCATCAGACGTCCAGTACACTGTGTAGCGTAATGTGCCAGAAAGATAGGTTATCTGGTGTCATTTGAATTGGGGCTCTGTTTGGTGTTGGGCGTATATTTGATTATATTTGAGCTTCCTAATGGACTGCATTCCCGGAGAACACTGCAACTGTAAACACAGCACTGACATTTAATAATGAATGCTGGAGACCTTGCAGTCAAGGACAGATAGGCTATGAGTGGACACACACGTTCACATCTACAACCTACTCAAACTGAACACCTGGAATACAAATTACAATTGTACTACACTGTTAAAAAGTTTTGTTCATTTGATGTGGATTTATTTGGGTTGGGAGAGTTGATTTTTTAAATCTGATCTCTTATTTTGTGCACCTTCATTTGAATCCCTTGAAGCCTAGGGTTAATATTCAGCAATTACCGTTAAAACCTAAAGCAGTATCTAAAACTACTTTGAATGGGGTTTTTCTTACTCCAACCACAAATTTGTTTCTTGTAATCTCTCTGTTGGGACTGCCTTTGATATGGCTCTCCCCTCTGAGGAAAATCAGCATAGACTCTGCCTGTTTAGATTCTTTTTCAACAGTTCCAGCTCCAACCTGGCTCCAACTCACCTTAGCCAAGCGTTTGTGAAGTCTCTGTGTTTTCTTACCAAAGTTTTTTTTTTTCTTGGTTTTGTTCTGTTTTCTGGTCTTTGTGATATGGATCTTCCCTGTGTGTGCCTACCTGTCTGTGTTTTTACCCCTTGCACATGCAATAAAAACCTGTCTTTCACCACCAACTTAAATTTGTAATGGGCTTTTTTTAAGTTAAACACCATTTTATATAGTGTAGAATATTAAAAAAAACTTCATTAGTGAGAAATTCCCACAAATATTAAAACTATTGTGTATAACTCGTTCAAGGTGCGTAAATTATTCTTGTTGGACTGATCTTTGAATGTTTGTTGAGAATTTCTACCTAATGTACAGTTTGATTTTTAATCCTTTAAATGGTCAGGACCTGCCAGCAAATCTAAACTTTATATTATTTTATTTCACAAACTTCTATAAATATAAATGTATTAAAGTCCATGTAGTGAGTCATTAATAAGCATTTGGATGTAAAAGTCCTGGAATTTGAAGGAGTTAAAATGTTATACTATGATGAACTATGCTAATGTAATTCTAATTTTAGACAATTGGAAATAATGACAATATAGGGATAACATATCCAAAAAACCTACACTCAATAAATCATAATTGTGTGACCCTTCACATGCATACAAAATAGATAGATTTGAAATAACAATGTGCTCTAAATTTAGGGTTTATTAACCAAATTGTACATTTTGATTTGATATCATGTTGAATAGAATGTTCTGAAAAGCTTATCCAGATTTACAGCCTTGGCTATAAAAGACAGTATTTGTGCACAGGGCATGAATAGGTTAGTTTTTCAGTAACCAGGTCAAGGTTTTCAGTAACTAATATGGAAGTTATAATGGTGAGGAATTTGAGTGTGGGTTCATAAACACCGGTCAGCCACAACATTTAAACCACGGACTAGTGAAGTGAATAATACTGATCATCTTGTTACAGTGGCACCTGTCAAGGGTCGGATCTTCTTGAAGTTGATGTGTTGGAAGCAAGAAAAATGGGCAAGCGTGACAAGAGCCAAATTGTGATGTCTAGATGACTGGATCACTGCATCTCCAACATGGCAGGTCTTGGGGTGTGGAGTGTAATTGCAGTGGTTAGTGCCAAATGGGGGCTAAGACAGGATGACCAGTTAACTGGCAACAGGGTCATTGGCACCCAAGGTTCATTGATGCACATTCAGAGCGAAGGCTATTTACTAGTGCACAAATTGCTGATTGCTGGCTATGACAGAAAGGTGTCAGAAAACACAAAATTGCAGCTTGCTGCATATGGGGGTGTGTAGCCATAGGATAGTCAGAGTACTTATGGTGACCCCTGTCCACCACCGATACGTCTACAATAGGCATGTGAGCATCAGAACTGGACCGTGGAGCAAAGAAAGAAGGTGGCCTGGTATGATGAATCACATTTTCTTTTACATCATGTGGACAATCAGGTGTGAGAGTCACTTACCTGAAAAAGAGATGGGAGCAGGATGCTATGGGAAGAAGGCAAGCTGCGTGAAGAAGGCAGTGTGATGCTTTCGCCAATTTTCTACTGGGAAACCTTCATTCCTGGCATTAATGAAGATGGTCCTTTGAGACGTACTTCCTAGCTAACATTTTTGCAGACTGTGCACAACCAGTGCTGTTCTCTAATGGCAGTGGCCACTTTCAGCAGGATAATGCGCCCTCCTACGTTGAGTTCAAGGTGTTGACTTGGCATCCAAATCCCTCAAATCTCAGCTGTGGGGTGTCCTGAACAAACAAGGCCCACCTCTCCACATAGGATCTGCTGTTAATGTCTTGGTACCAGACACCACAGCGCACCTTCAGAGGTCTTGTGGAATCCATGATGTTTTGACAGCAAGAGGGGACCTACACAAAATTAGGCAGATGATTTTTAACGTTATGGCCGATCAGTGTATGCAAGTCCCTGTGAAAGAGCTACGAAGTAAATAACAATAACAGTTTTCGAGTAAAAGCTGACATTTCCGACATTTCTATTATAGTCTCATTCTCTCTCTCTCTGTTACTTGCTCTTTCTGTCTCTCTCTCTTACACACATAAACACGCAGTAGTCCAGTGGTCCGTGGCTTGCCTTCCGCCCTGACTCCACAAAAATGTGGCCTCTTTCCAAAGTGGTCATTACAGCATGTTGATTTATGTGTCCTTTGCTGTGATGTGACGATGTCCCATTTCAATGCTGGCTGAGGGAGATTGATGGGCTCCTGCGGTGCCCCCGACAGAGAGATTTACACACGCTGGTCAGGGCTTCTGGAACAGCCACCACTGTCTGCTGTGATTGCCTTCAGACCTCCTCAAGTTTAAGATGAATTACCCCAGAGAGGGGGCCTCAGGTGTGCTTGTCTGGGTGTGTGTGTGTGTTTATATATGTGTATGTAAAAATTGCTGAATTTACTGTAGTTTTGGCGCATGGAACTTGTCTTGGGTGACAAAAGCTAAGCTTTCGTCTGTACTCCAGTCACCACGTCTGAGGTTATACAACCTGTCTGCCCTTTTGAATCATACTTTAATAACACACACACACACAGACACAAGCTCTGTATTTGTATTCCTCAGGGTACAAAAGTTGTCACAGGTATGCCATTAATACCTTTATTTATGGAATATGAAGGCACTCTACACTGTCTTATCTTATTTCATGTACATTGACTCTAGGCATTTCATTGTTGAAACTTCCACAAATGAGCAACTTTCCATTGTAAAGGTAAAATAGTGTACCTTTAAATCTAATTTAAGATACACATTTGGACCATGTTGTACCTTTAAGGATTCATTTACACCGTTGGTACTTTGGGGGATTAAAATTCTCTGTCTTTACTGGACCTTGTATCATTATTAGTAGAAGTAGAAATTTGTTCTTAACCGTAATGTACACTAAAGAGTAATTTTGGACCTTTTCTTTGGTCCATTCTTCATGAAACGTTCACACAATGTAAATGTACCCACATAAGCTGGCATTTTCAAAAGGTGTGAACAATATAGAGATGAAAAAGAATTTTTGAAGCTTAATCCTAAACCTAACACTAATCTTATGTCCAGCAGCCAAAAAAACACCCCGTCACTTTACAAAGGCAGGGCCCGTCTGTTCCTCTGATATTGTAGGTTGGCTCCATTATCAGCTGATCTCAGAACATTTCAATATTTTGTCCTGTCCACTGTAATTTACAATATTCATGCCATATTGACTGCTTTTGAACTTTTGAAACTGCTTTTAATCCCATTTTAACTATATTTAATACATTCTTGTTTCCTCTAAGTCCCCATGTTCTGCACACTCAGCGCTCAGGCTTGGCTGCCAAACGAAGCCCTTTAATTTACTTTTAATTGGTGGATGTAAACAGAGGTGCAAGGTCAGTGTGTTCCAGTCGTTGGCATGGCAACTGTGTCCAGGGAGACGAGCCAGGCTTAGCGAAGAGCTGCTGTCAGGATGTGAGCGGCTTTCGTCTCGGAAAGTTCCCTCGGAAAAGAAAGCAAAGAAAGCTTCTTGTCTCTTGCGCGCTTTCACTCTGCTGGGATTCGCGGCTTGCCCTGCGGAGTCACGCCGAGCCTGGCGGATCTGGGAAAGATTTTTTTTCCTTAACAAAGTTTGAGAGACCGTGTGAGAAAGTCTTTGTTGGATTTTGCTCCACCACTGATGCAGTGGCAGTTCAACATCTCAGACAGAGCATTGCAATCGTATTGCAGTTTATAAGACGTTTTTGGTGTTTTCATTTATTGGCAGGTTTATAAGATATCAGTCTCAAAAGTGGCTGTGGATGGTCAGAATTTAAACTGTTGGTTTGGCGATTTGGGTCTAGGGTAAGTCTTTAATAATCATAGAAATTTTATATTACATGGATGTTCTTCTCACTCACACATCTCATTTCCAAAAAAAATAATTCTTTAGAGATCCATTCATTGAAAGGTTCTTGAAGGGACCAAAAGTGGTTAGTCTATGGCAAAGGTTCTCTACATCCACACATCTCTTTTAAAATGAAAAAAAAAAATGTTATTTAAAGAACCATCCATTGGAAAGGTTCTTTAATGCAGTTGTCCTGAAACCAACCTGGAAGGTCCACATTTTTACTCTATCCCTATAGTTTGGGAATTGGGTTGGAGGAATAAAGGGGGCCATCTGATTGTCCCTAAGAACCAGGTGGAGAACCATTTTTGAAGGAGCCATCCAGTGAATGGTTCTTTAGGGCACTAAAAGTATGCCTTTGATGGCATCACAACAAAGAACCTAAAGGGTCTAGTGAAAGCCCATAAAGGAGGCAGACCCTGATGTTCAGCAGTAAAGTCAAGCTTATCACTGACATTGGTTTACAGTTCTTAGTAGATATTTGGTAACACTTCATTGAAGGGTAGCATTTGTAAGGCTGCATGACTCCTACTTAAGCCTTTTATGATAACTGACATAAATCTACTTTAACATTTTTAAAGGTGTGTTCGAACAAACATCAGTTGTCTTAAAGCCTGCATTGGTCAATGTCATGTCAGAAAGTGGCACGACAACAGATGCATGTCGGAATAACTTTTAGTAAATGTTTAGATACATTAATGACAGTTATGAGTAAAGGATCATCAGATATCTTAGGTCGTTCACAACACATAGTAGATGTAGTGAGCTTAGTGATGATTTATATTCGCCTAGAGCTACTAAGACTGTCATGAGCACATCTGTGAACTTGTTTGACTATGCAGAACATTATGTTGATTGTCCATATAAGTCTATAATAAAACAGATGAGATGTGTGGGCCTTAGATAACACACCAGTACTGCTGGTTGCTGAGTAGCCTGCTTGCCTGGGGAAGCTGTCTCTGAAAGGGCTGATTCTGTACCTCCTGCCGCTTGGCAGCTGAGAAAACAGACTGTGGATTGGGTGGGTAGAGTCCTTTATAATCTTCCTAGTCTTTCCCAGACGACTGGTCTATAGTTCCAAGAGGGTAGAGAGCTGAACCCTGGTGATGTGCTGAGCTGTCCACACTACCCTCTGCAGAGCTTTCTGCTTGAGAGCGGTGCAGTTCCCGTACCAGGTGGTAGTACAACCAGTCAGGATGCTCACGTTCTGAGGATTCAGGGACTTATTCCAGACTTCCTCAGCCATCTGAGGTAAAAGCCGTGACTTCCATGTTCTGTCCATGTAAGTTCCTCTGTGATGTGAACACCATGGAAGCTGAAGCTGCTGACCCTCTCTACAGTAGTCCCTTTGGTGGGGATTGGAGTGTGCTCTATCCCCTGCTGCCTTAAGTCCACTATCAACTCTGTAGTCTTGTTGACGATGAGGCATGCATAAATGCTTACTTTGATTTGGATGAAATGTACAGTACATAAACTGCGCAACAATCTTTCTTGATTCCAGTGATCGTTTTGACACTTTGAATTAGAAGTTTGAATTAGAAATGAAATGGGATGAGGCAGCAGCATCTCTGTGATCTTTTCCCTCTCATTTACTCTTTGAAATGGCACCCGAAAAGTAAACAGATTTGGAAGTAGCTGAGATGTTGCCAGCAAGATCACAGTCATTAATATCCATTTATTCATGCGTGCTCAGCAGCCTGCCATTTGCGTCATGTCTAATCAAGCTGTCATCTGTCGTCAAAAAAAAAAAAAAAGAGAGAGAGAGAGAGAGAGAGGAAGAATAAGAAGGAGGCCTCTGGGGAAATCTATTAGGACTGTGACGGGGTTTAGATTAGCCCTGTGTTCTGATGCCTCTCCTGCAGTGCGATTGCCTGGTCATCAGGAGTTTTGGGGATCAAAAAGCTGGTTTATCTTTTCCAGGGACTTTTGATCACTCTGTTAAGTGTCAGCGGCGGTAGCCTTGTTTTCAAGGTGACGATTGCTCCGAGCGTATTGCACCACTGATTTGGGGTAAGGCTGTCTGTGTTCTACTTTGGGAAAGGGGAAGCCATTTCCTTAAGAAAATCAAACAACTGCGGCACTTCACTCCACTCACTTCCACAGAGGAAATTGTAGCAGATATCAGATATAGACTTGTGTATTTCTTGACCTTGCAGGCAAGCCCTGATAGACATGTAGGCAAACCAGAAGCACTGCAGGAAACACGACATCCATACAGAGACACTAAAAGAAAGACGGATGACGGGACAAGCTAGAATGAAAATTACAAACGTAGAGGTAAATGCAAAATGAGGGATAAGGGAAAACTTTGACCAAAAAACAATAAACCTGTCTTCCTTTTACAAATGTAATTATTCAGTCATGATGATTTCTATAGATTTCTAGTAATTTAATTTTTTTTTTGTATATTTTTATACTCAGTTTGAGATTATTTAACAACTTTGCACCATTTGGGGCAAGTGTGTGAAGATTTAGGCATGGGGTTTAGGATGCTAATTTATGAGGTATAAGCTTCCATTACTAGTCAACCTTCCAGTCCAAAGGTAAAGAAGCAAACATAAAGAGGAATGGAGCCTCAATGTTCTAAAGGTACAATAGTGATTTCCCTTCACATTTGGTGATTAGTTTAATTTCGTCATACTATTACGTTGAACTAAATTACAATAACTTTGGTTCTGTGTGATACAGGAACACCTAACAAAGCTCAGCCTGACGTCTTACAACTTGAGGATCAACGAAACCTGGGAAAACTTCCATATAAGAAGTTGTTTGGCTGCATGATGGCGATTTACCATTTGTTGTGCTACCAGCACGGATCCATACCACTTGTGTTCTAAGGGTTAATGCAATTGCATAGTTGTATATTTAATTAGGTAGGTGGTTACTCATTAAATTCCACCGACAATCATTATGATCCCAGACTAAGTCTTAGGTACATCGATGACAAATGGTTACAATGTGGAGTAGAGGGTGAAGCAGTGAACAGAGGGACTCCACACACACACACACACACACACACACACACACACACACACACACACAGAATAAGCTTACCATTGAGAAGTGTGCTCAGAAAACACACATGTGAATAAGACAGGTGCTTTTGTGCACATCAGACATATACATGTGAAAAGTATGTAATCACACATTTAAAATGAAAGAAAGGAAAGTGAAAGAGTGTTAATGTGTGATTGTGACCTGTTTCATGTCATATGTTCACACATTATTATTCACATGGTATTGCATGTGTCAACTGTAACTTCTAAGCCTGAAGTGCTTAAGAGTTGAATCAGGGGTGTGTTGAGCTGTTTGATCACCAACCTGTGTTGGATTGGTGCCCTCCAGGACCAAAGCTGAGTACTCGCGACTGCATAGAGAAGGAGAGAGAGAAGTAGTGGGCTCGAGTCTGCAGATGGGGGAAGAGGCGTGGGCCTGGCAGTGTTTCGGGCCATTAGAGCTCCTTATGCATCCTCTCCAGCACCCTCATCACAGCACCACAACACAGACAGTCATTCAGCCAGCCATTAAACTACACTTCAACCTGCCTCTCCTCTCCGCAGCCAGGACCGTGCTGTAGTTAAACCTGCCGCTCCTCTGCATGTTCAAAAATAAAAGGTTTCTAAACAATTCTTGGCTAGGACGTATATTTCTAGAAACATTTATACAGAAACAGGGAACATACATATACTCCCTGTTCTCACTGTTTATTTTTGGAGGATTACTAATCCTCCAAAAAACTACAAACCTAATCCCACCATGTGGAGGCTGTATTTGTAGTGCAACTCTGAATTGTTCATGTGCTTCAAAAAAGTGCTATGCTACGGTCACCAAGAGGATGATTACAGTAATATGTGTGAATTCCATATTAAAAAAACAAGCTTTTTTTATTTTCATGGCACAAAAACTGAGAAATATCTGTTCAGTTGCTGTGCAAATCTACAGAAGATGGTGCTAATGGATGTCCTCCTTGGAGCTGCTGAAGTTGTGTCCTCAGCTCCTCTACAAATAATTCTGTAAAGAACCATTCACTGGAAGGTTCTTTAGGGAAAGCAGCTCTTCTCTGGCACGGCTCCTAAGAACCTCTTATTTTTAAGAGGGCACAGCTTAGGCTGGACTGTGTTTAACCCTGCATTCTACCTTTCAGCACTGGACAGCGTCTAAACCTGCCTCTCCCCCGGCAGAGGCAAAGACAGACATGGATCAGATTCGCTTGTGCTAAACTGCACCTTCTGTGGTGCACCTCTCTCTCTCTCTCTCTCTCTCTTTCTCTGTCTCTCTCTCTCTCACTCTCTCTCTCTCTCTCTCTCTCTCTCTCTTTCTCTCCTTCTCTGTCTCTCTCTCACTCTCTCTTTCTCTCTCTCTCACTCTCTCTCTCTTTCTCTCTCTGTCTCTCTCTGTCTCTCTCTTTTTTTACCTTCAGTCGATATGAACATAGTTATCCTTAAGGGTATAGTAGAAGGAAGGTTTTCTGGACACAACAACAGTGTCTTGTAGGCTGTGCAATGCACGGTCTATAACGGTATGTCAGTGATGGTGTCACACCACACTACTGAACTTTAGTGGTATTGAGGGGGAAAAAACATTGTCATGGATGTATGCCTTTTGCACTGTGACCACTTGGATAGGCTCCAGCACCCCCATGACCCTGGTCATGAAAGTGGAGTTAATAATAAATGAATGAATGAATGCAGGTCCTTTGCTAAGTGCTTTAGAATGAAAAAGCGGTAAAGAATAGTTAAAAGACACAAAAGACACAAGACCTAGTACATTTTCTTTTTAGAAACGTTTTTGATGGGTAACATTCAATAAAATAGAACCAAACAGTCCAGTCAAAGCCAAGTATATGAGTATAGGTATGTAATATTCTTTTAGCAGTACACACACTATAACTACCTTAATTGTCATCTGACACTGTCATATGCTTGACAGTATTGATTGTGATATTGAAATATTTTGATCATTTTGATATTGATGATATTGATATTGATATTGACAGTCAGAAAATGTTTTGCAAGGGTTTAAAAAACTGTTGCAATTTAAAGGTAAGAGGTAAAATGCAGCCTGTTACGAGTCAGAGAGAGGACTCTAATTGAAAGGTAGAGCTAAACATGCAAGAGGCCAAAGCAAGAGAAAGTTTGGCTTAATTAGAGGAGAACAGTGAGTGTTTAATGGCCTGGTTCCAGGTAATGTCCTGTTATAGGTGCAGTGACATTCAGAAGCAGCATGAACGCGTGACTGAACGAAATATTGCATCTGCGAAACAGACAGTAGGAGAGGATTGCAGACATGACCTTGCATACTGAAGCCAAACACAAACGCCAGCCAGATCTCGCGAGGAGTGACTCCCGTGTGTAGCTAAATTTAATCAATATCATCACTGCCAGCAAAATACCTCCGAGCCACATCAATAATGCTTGTTGGTATGAACATAATGTTTACTGAGGTGATTATTTATCTAATTAGCTATTTCACAGTTTGTAGAGATGGTCAGCATTGATCGCAGTCCACAGTGACTTTTAATGGGGCTGCAGTTTGTTTATGGTCTCTTAATGCACCTTAAAATGTCATGTTTTACTGTGAAAAACAAACCAAAAAATATCTGTTTCTGTTTATCAGAAGCTCTGGCCAAATTGGAGAAGGGCAAATTACTCAGGTATACTTGTCTGATGAATGAAGATCTGTCCACTTTGGCTGACAGATGTGGGCTGACAGTGGCCCACATATATCGCAGTGAAGGGAGTGTTTCAGATTCACAGATGGGTCTTAATGCTCCACCCCTTATATTTTTATAGTAAAGTTCAGTGTCAAAGTGTGAAAGCACAGATCTAGAATCAGCTTTCACCTGTTTTCTTGTAATGGCACTCATTATCCCACATTTGGCTCTCACTGGCTGTTTGGAAGTTCTTTGCCAGATTGACCAATAAGATGCACTTAAAAATAAAAATGTACATTTTTTTATTTTTCTTTTCTGGAGTGATTGAACAGTCCTTTTTAACTTGTACCACAACCCCCCTGTCGGGCTGAGATGGACTGCTAGGGGGCCATTGGCTGTAAAACTTTATGATGTATAGACATGTTATCTAACATGACCAATATTATTGTTTTGATGATTATTTTTCCTAAAGGATCATATATTTATGTTGTGCTTGTTGATTGGTCCGGTGAAATGCATGACGAACAGCTGGCAAAGCTAGATTTGATTATATTTTACTGAAGGTCCATGAAAAAACATTTCTCTTTTTGATCAAATGGAGATTCTAAATGATGGACGAACTGAGTTTATCAAGTTTATTATGTTGCCTGATATTAAAGTAAGCAAAAACTTGGAGGCAACATTAATTACTGTTTCATCATATTTGTTTGGAATTTATAGAACTGGGTCTGGGTCCATTAAAACTTCTGGAGAAGCTCCTGTGGTCAGCTGTGTGGGCCATGACCTTCAAGAAGTGGTTCATCGAAGAACCATTTTTTGTATAGAAGTTGCAAGCATGAAGAACCATTCATAAGTTTACAGAATCCCTGTGTAATATAAAGGTTTTATACCAATTTTACCCAGTTTTTTTTTACAACCAGATATCCAGGCCAAGAACCATTTAGGAGCCATTTAGGAGTTGTTGAGAGTTCTGGGAAAGATCTTTTTCTTTTTTTTTTTTTAACAATAGTTGTTAATGCGACTCAGCCATGGGTGAAAAGCAGGAAAGGTTTTTATGTAGCCCTCTTGGGGAGATGAAATGATTGTCATTTTCGAGAAGTCTTCAACCATCACCATAATTATAACTATCCCCTGAAACATCAGGTGTGAAAAGTCACTAAATGAGGTGTGAGGGAGGCTGAATGGAGAAGCAATCTCGTTCATCACACACCTAATTCCCCGTACTTGAGTTGGGGCATGCGGAGGGGACTGCAGCTAAAGCTCGCCGGCGAGGCTTTATTGTATTATTAGGCTCTTAAATACCTCAAAGCCAAGCACCATGACTTAGCTGCTCAGCATCCTATAATGAACACCTTCCTGCAGCAGGGCCTGAAGAGATCTGAAGTCTCATGTAGTGACATTTCGCTGCCTGCTTTTGTCTGTGAGGAGGATTTGTGAGCATCACAGATTTGGCTGTACCTTTGTTACTCTTAGAAGATCAATAGCAACATGTGTGTAGGTGATATTTCATGGTGCTTATTATATTTTTTACAGTTTCTATGAGTGATTACAATTTCTAGGACATCTTTTTCAAGTAAGAGTGATTTATTTCAAGCTTCTTGTGACTAAGATTTAGTATCTAGCTAGTCAGGGACCATATAACTTGTATTTAATGACACAGCATCTTTCTAGGTCAGTATTAGTTTGTACGTTCCACCACTTTCTAACTTGTTTTAATGCAGTTCAGTTGTAGATTAGTGTCAATTCTGCCATTAATAATTAATTTCTGATACTTTGGACCCTGAAGCAGCATTCACACTATTACTGCACAAAGGTCGTGCATGCATTTTGACTATTTATTTTGAATAGCGCTCCATGTTTGCCCCTCAGTGTGGAACTACATGACATGCAGGGGCAAAAATTGTCACATGTCAATAGTACACATTGGTACATTGGTGCATTTTTTCATATTGGTAGCATCATATGATTGGGGGAGTCCTAGCTAGCAGGCGATGACAAAATTTCGAAGAAATTTTCAGCTTCTACACCTTACTGTTTGCTACACATTTACCATGACATATGTACACCCAGTGAAAATATAAGCATACATTGCCATAATCTATTAATCATGGTGCATTGTGGTGATCAAATTATAGTATTGTTATGAGTGCCATCTTATACGCTCATTGGTCACATCTAGGGCTGTGCATAAGAAAATGGTTCAATTTGTCATTTATTCTAATGAAGTATCTCTAAATGCTGTAATTGTGCCCATTTTATATAATATGCACAGGAGTATACTTCCTTATAGTAACCCTGATTGAGCAAATATTTCAAAATAAACTGTGAATAATTAGATTTATTGTTCAGAATAGTTTGTTCAGAAACTGCCTCAAAGCACAAAATAACAGCTTTGCCAGAGATTGAGGCATCATTGTGGAGCTGCAACTCTGGCGTTATTGCCTCTGCTTTCCTTTGACGAATATTTGACCAGTGTAAGACCCTTAAAAAAACCTGGTTCAATAACTTTATTAAAATGTCCTCTTGAAGTGTAGATTCTATTGTCTAGGGGACACAGTCCTGTACCTACTGCCCTGTACAGGAAACTTAGTGTCACAAGACACAAAGAGCAGGTAATCCTGACCATGTGTCTTGCGCTGTTGCCCCAGATGTAGTTTCCTAGGCCTGACCTGTACATGACTTCCATACCCACCCACATCAGTCTCAGTCAGCGAGCAGCTGTGTGTGCAGCCCCCACGCTGCAACCCGAAGCAGATGCGTGCGGCTGCCCAGTTGGATCTGTGTCCAGGACGAAATGAATGAGTGTGAAGCCAAGGAGCGAGTGACCTCTCTCCTTCAGAGACGCACGGGGGCCTTCCTCTAGTGGGCACGGCGCCTTTATTAATGCACTGGCGCCTCTCTCGCCAGCTAGCGGAAGACATTACTGCAATTAATTTCCACTGTAATTGTTTTGCCATGTATCAAACAACACTTCAGGCTGGTGAATCGAAGGAGACTGGGGGAGGAAAGGGCGATGGGCATTTAATTGGAAAGGGAGGGACACGATCAGACCAAAGTAAACTGATTAAATAACCATCACAGGTGGTGTCAGACCCGCTGTCGCCTCCGTCATCTTTCGTCTCTCCCCTCTCGGGGGGATTTGAATTGATTGTGTGGATTGCCTTCTCATCTTCGCTTCCTTCTCTCTTTTTATCTTGCAGGTAAGCCCCCTTGCCATGGCCGTCACCAGGTTGTCGAAGTAGGTTGTCTTCTTTGTTTCATGCAGAGGTGCCGCCATTCCATAACGGGATCATCACAAAGGAGAGCCCGGAGTATTCATTCAGTGCCTCTCATTGATTTGTTGTCAGGAGTGTGTTCGTCTTCGCTACCTGTATGTGTTTGTCGCTGTGGGCTGACCAAGTTGCTGAATAGCTGACAGAAGAGCATATTAGAGTTGGCTTCAGCAAATAACAAGGTTAGGTTCCCAGCACAATGACAGTGTTAACTTTATAACAATGCTGGTCGGAGCACATAAGGCGTAGGAGTGTGTTATTAGAGCTTGTTAGGTGGACTTGCGGGTTTCTTTTTGAGGATGCTGGACCTGTGGGTGTCTGGTGATTTTTTTTTTTCTGTAAGCATGTTGCTATGCAGTTGGAGAAAGGTCATGTCAAGTTCAGGCTAGGTGCTGCTGTAAACACGGCGAGTTCGGCACAGATAAGGGCAGCTCGAGTTTTGGAGCGTCTGTCTGAAAGCGGATGATTTTGCTCTAAGCTCTAATCTATGTTCTCCTCAGCAGGAGAGTCCAATCAGCAGGCGGCTCAAATTGGTTTCTTTTCTGTTCTTATTAGGATCCACTCATAGCCTGGGTATTATGAGCATAGTACAGGCTTCCAAAGCATTTTGTTAATTAACGATCTAGGCAAGCCACCTCTAATGTTGAGCGTTCAAATAGGGTTTTTGTAAATGAGGACTGAGAGGCCCGGGAAGATGAAGTACTCTTTTTGTTGGGCCTGTTTGAAATTTCATAGAAATCATCCAGAGCCCTTTCATCCCGCTGTTATGGATGTTCTGTCTTTGCATCTAAACACGTCAGAAGCAGGACATGGTGTGCCAGCAGGGTCACGATGACCTGCACTGCAGCAAGAAGCTGTTCATACCTGTAAAACCCTCCATCTTCTCGCCCTCAGAACTGAGAATTCCTCATTCAGTCTAAGCAAAAGGAAGCCTGGTCAGGCTGAATGTGAGTATAGATGGAAGAAAGTGTGGTTCAGATAAAGGAAGACCATTTTCATTCAATAATATAATCGAATGCTTTTTAGCATCAATAATATACCGATTACAGAGTCAAAGGAAGATGACAAAAGAGCGAATCACCATGTGACAAGATTGTGGTGCATTTGGGGAGCTGAGACGGTAGAAAAAATGTACAAAATCAAATTCTTAATTATGCAGAGAGAATTTGAATTTGCACTTTGAGAGAGCAAAAAAATCCATAGGAATATACACTACTGTCCAGAAATGTAGAATGTCTACATGTCTCAATAATTCTATTCAGTATCTTGTATAGTGTAGACTGAAATACTATATGCTACACAATATATACTATAATACTTCTATAATACTAGACATGAAAAGGTGCGCTGTAAATGGTAATGATATACTATGTATGGTTATAACCAAGTTTGCTTATTTTAGAATTTGTTACCCAAGTCAAAAGTTTTTGCACACCACAGTTTTTTACCACGTATCTGTTTATTTCATAAACTGCAGATTTTTCTTATTGCTAAGCACTGGAAGGTTGTTGAGTGAGCAACGTTAAATGAAGTTTGTCAACATGGAAAGAATCTGTAACAGTGCATGTCTGACATCCTATTAAGGGGTTGTGTGGTGATGCAGAGTCAAATTCTAGACTTCCCTTAACCTTAAATACTTACATTAACTGTTTCATCCCATTGACTGCCACCTAGTTGCTTGTTAAGTATCTAACAGTTGTCTGGTGACCCATAGTATAATTATAATTATATTGGGGGGATTTTTGTAGGTCAGTAGTGATCATGAAAAAATATGACATTTTCTGGCTAATAAAGTCACATGGTGAACAGACTGTACATTTATTTGTTAGCAAAGAATACTTCTTTGTACTTTTAGTAAATACTAAGTGAGTGAAATACAAATATAGAAAATCTCAGTGTGTGCAAAAACTTTTGGCTGGTAGTGTATTTTAATCAAAGAGACATTTGTAGACTTCACTTAAAATTAATTTAATTTAAAAGTGAGGCGACTGGTAAACTCAAGATGTTACAGTCTGCAATGTGTTTTAAATAAACAAAAAAAAAAACATTTTAAATGAATTAGCATCTACTGATAAAAATCATATCTACTGATAATTATAACTTTTCAAAAAAGCGCTTTTCAAAAAAGAGACATTCTGGTAAAAAACAAATCTTTTTATCTGGTAATGAAAATGTTAGAATGAAGTAATGAAGTTACAACTTTATATGGTTTAAATTATAATTAATTCATAATTTCACCATAATTTCATCATAACTGTTATGTTTATCTTCCTGGCACTACATCAGTTCAGCCATATAAACCATACACACTGAAACAGAACAAGGTTTCTCCAGGGCCATGGTTCAGTGCAAAGAACGTACATTTGCTAGAGCATGTGATTTAATTAGTTAGACTTCTCCTTAAAGTTAGCATGAATCGGGATTCATATGTTTTTCCTCCATACTGTGAGGTATTTCTGAGTGAAATGATACTGTAAAGGATTTTGCTCACTGATACACTTTTTCTGGGGAAGTTAACCAAGTTAAAAGTTGATATTTCTAAGTAATATTTGCCATAAATTTGCTATTTAGTTATTTTTCTGATATTTTTTCTCGGTAAAATGTCTGTTTGTTCAAAAATAAGCAAATTTACTTAAAACAAAATACGCAAAGATAATTTACACTTTAGGCAGTGGGAGGTGAAACATGATATGACTGGTTAATATTATTGATCCCCACCCACAGTTTGATGTGAGCTTATAGAAAAACTTTGTTTTGTTTTATTATTTTTAGCTTCATACTTGTTATGATCAGGCAAATGAGCAAAAAAGGTCACATTTGATTTTAGATTGACTTTAAAGTATAGACACTGAGGTCTGTGCCACTAAAAGGCCACAATAATTACCAGTGAACCTCCCATGTCCAGTTCATCATGTCCTCCATCACTGTGGGTCTTAAGTGAAGAGGAGGAGATAGGAGTGTGTATATAGGTCTTATGTTTTGTGCTTCATCTGTGGCTGTTTTCATGTGTAAATAATGCAGTTTAAGACCAGGCTTTTTTCTCTCACTTTGGAGTCCAATCTGTTTCAGGAAATGTTAATTCACCTGGCTAGACCACTTCAAACAGCACATTTGACAGACAAATAATAACCTATAATAATAATAACCTATGTGTTTTGTGACGTGTCCACCAGGATGAAAAGAAGATGGCTAATGAGCTAAAGTAGTCCAGCACTGTAAAATAAGGGCTGTATTAACTTAATGCATTATTCACAAAGACAGTAATACACTGTAAGTTGCTCCTGGAATGGCGTTTGAAAGAGGAAAGTGCTCTTATCATGCCAAGGAAACTGCATCTAATTCCAGAGTGTTTACTCTTCTGTCCGGCTGTGGGGGAATGGGGGGATGTAGCGACATTCTGGGAGACTCAAGCCTTATGTTACTAATCTGGCCTCATATGTCCACTTTAAAACAACATTATTGCTATTTACATCAGTTATAATGAAAGCATGTTGATATTGTAGCTCAAATTTTCGATCAATATTACATGTGTTAATCATTTTCTGACATAACAGGAAACGGACTAAGTTAAAAGAGCAGACACAAACCTTTCAATTTGCAGACTGTAAATCGAATGTGAAAGTAGTTCATTATGTAACCAACTACTTGATAATGTGATTACATCGTTTATGACAAGGGTGCTGTGGAGCTTGGCACACATGGCATTAAAAGTTTTAACTGGTGTGAAGTTGGGGAAGGGAGTGCAAGCTTTTTGAACCAGCCACCATGCACACAGCCAATTACTATTACACTACTTACAAATACACATTTACACAAAAACTGTGCTATGTTGTATAGTACCACTCGGGGAGAATCAAGCTGTCGCGTCTAAGAACAGAATAACCACAATAAACTTACAATAAACAAAACCCAGCTAAACTACATTTCCCTAGTCAATAATCAAAACAATGCGGGGAGTCGTCCATCCAAGCGTGATGATATATGTGTAAAATCATCCCAGTCTGATGTCAAACCCTAACGGCTTGGTTCAGGTTGACCTTTAGTATGTTTATGTTGAATAAACTGCGCAAACTCCTGAACTGGTTACCAGAATGCCTTGATTATTTGTAACAGTTGGGCTTTCGAGATATAGCATATTTTTAACACTCTATGTAACTCCCTAGGTAAGTAAAATGGCCACTTATAGTCATTCGTGAACACACCACAGCACAAAACACGATGTGAACAATGTGAAATTTTTTCTCTGCATTTAACCCATTCACCAAGTGAAGCAGTGGGCAGCCAGCGGTGCAGCACCCGGGGAGCAGTGTGTGGGGTCGGTACCTTGCTCAAGGGTACCTCAGTGGTGCCAGCAGCAGTCCTGGCATTCAAAACCACAACCTTCTGATTGCAGGGGCAACTCCCTAACCACTAGGCCACCGGCCACCCTGGTTTAAAATGCATGGTCTAAAATGTACACTATATGGACAAAATTATTGGCCTGACGATTAAACCAATAGGGACTTTAATGACATTGCATTCAAATCCATAGACTTTAATATGGAGTTGGTCCCCCCTTTGCAGCTGTAACAGCTTCCA
>JBBPCZ010000037.1:6563004-6575540 GCA_037974445.1 Brycinus macrolepidotus
GAAGCACACACACACACACACACACACACACACACACACACACACACACACACACACACATACACACACACGTGTGCACACACTCAGCAAACACACGTAGACCAACACACATCCATAATACACAGACCAAACACAGCAAAACCACACACAGACCAAATACAAACAGATGAAATACATCAATGGCACACAAGCTACTGATAGCAATAACTCACTGACCAAATTCAGTGACCAAATTACCAAACAGAATAATGGGCTTTTTTCCCTCAGTTTTTTAAGGGAGATGAAAGACTTAGAAGAGAATAGACTACACCTTCACAGCAAGTTAGCCTTACTAAATTCTAACACTGAAAACTCTATCTAACTCATTATTTGAGACATAACAAAAGCCGAAATTAGATCAGAATTAAAATCAGAAATGCCAGCCCCATTAATGTTTTATCGCATAAAAATGACTGACTTGTTTCTTAAGTCTGAAAGTAGATCAGCTTAAACATTATAGTCATAAACCACTGAAAATCAGTTTTACCCCAATCGTTGTGGGTTTTAATAATAAACCAAAACTGTTGAAGCACTTGGCAGTGCCATCCCTAGCAATGGTATCTAACTCTAGTAGCAGTATCAGAGAGAGACAGGTGTATAATTCTAGTGGAGTTGCCTCTGTACGGTCCTGCCCTGATGAGTCATACTGTTATTGTTCTGAAGCTCAATGCAGGGATGCTCCATTTTTTCCACTGTGGATATCTTAGTGTGCAAAAGAAAAGTCTCTTATCTCCAGAATCCTCTGCTCCTGCTATCTGGCTGTGGTTGCTAAAGCAGCGAATCTGTTTAGGGCAGGCCAGTGATGGATGGACAGACAGGTCGTGATAAAGTAGGCATTACACACTCATGCTTTCCCCAGCCGTACCTCATCATTTCTCATACTTCTACAAACCAGCAGCTTATAGGATGCTTTCATGTGGATTTCACCTTCCTGCAGATATCACACTGATAGACAGAGGCCTAAAAATGCATTATGCATTCAGATTTGAATGTTACTAGACAGCTGCGTTCATTTTGAAATTTTAGAATGAATTATTATTATTATTATTATTAGTAGTAGTAGTAGTAGTAGTAGGGATCACTAAACCATAAGATCGTGTGCTGCAGTCATAGGCACAAGTCTGAAGGCAGTGTATTCTTAGCCTGTGACACAATACATACAAACAAAACTTATGAACAGTGAAGTTTAATTCCACAAAGATTTGCTGGTGGCTGTTGCTACTTGTAAACTTACAAACATTTTTGCAAAATTTGGTTAGCTTATATTGAAATTTGTCCAAAAATTGGACATAAAACTTTCACTAAAAATGATCTAATCAGACTGATTTAAACTGAGAACTGAATCAAGAGAATCGCAGGCTAATTAGAGATTTACACCCTTCAGGATGTGCAGTGTGTCTGTCTCAGTGCTGTTGTCTGAGAGAAGATAGCAGCATGTCAGATGCCTTGATTAATGCACTCTCTGACTTCAAAACGTCCACCTAGATGGTGTTGCCCTTTCTGTAGTCACTGCAGTGGTCCTGCTCATTTAGGCCCACGTCTGTAAGGCCAAGGCGCAAAGCAGTAGCACAGCCGCGCTCTAATTATAGACATTGTCCACGGAACATGATATAAAAACTGCTTCGTCTGATTAGAGAATCTGTCAGAGATGCTGAAGGGATCGCTTGCCGTGACCCATTTTATCAGACACACAGACACACGCATGCATACCCAGAGCTCGGGAGCAGACGCTTGAGAAAATGGCCATTATTTCTGCTTACAGCCCGCGTGTCAGAGCGGCGCAGGATCTTAACGCGTGTCTACAGCGCAGCATATGGGAGGAGGAAAAGGAGAATCATAGCGATCAGCCTGCGCTTTTGTTCAGCCCAAAAACAGCCAGCACA
The DNA here is from genome assembly GCA_037974445.1 of Brycinus macrolepidotus. Classification (NCBI taxonomy): domain Eukaryota; kingdom Metazoa; phylum Chordata; class Actinopteri; order Characiformes; family Alestidae; genus Brycinus; species Brycinus macrolepidotus. The sequence goes on from JBBPCZ010000037.1 coordinate 6,564,927, forward strand.
ATGCAGGCTCCGTCTACCCGGAACACTGTAATATTCCCTTAGATGCTTTCTATTGTGTGAGCCAGTGACAGTTTGTTTCGTGCACACCCCGGCTGGCGTCCACATAGTGTCGCACAATACGTGTCAAAGGAATGTATTACCTAACTATTTCTGCCGAGTGCTCTTCGGAGCATGTGCGGCTGTGTATGTTCATATCGACCAGCCTGAGCTGTGTGTTTTTTAATGTAAAGCCGTGGAAGTCACAGAGCATGCCTTATGAAGATATTCCAGAGTATCACATATTAGGCTTCTTTGCAACGTACGCAGGCCGCATACCACATATGCTTCGTTCTATATTCGATTAGCACCTTCAACACTCATTGCATGAAATCCTCATTCCCTGGTGGAGATCAGAAATGATGAAAGAAATGGGTTTCCATTTGGCGGATAATTGAAGCTGCCGGACATGATTGATGTCTAGGAGCCGTAAAAGTGCGGGACAGGGACATGCGTCGAAGGGTGCGGCATTTAAAAAAAAAAAAAAACCCAACTTGTTTCCTGTGTGACTTTGTGTGACCTCGCTGTGTTCACTTCCATTAAAAATTAATGATGCACAGCTAATTGGACCAGTCATGCTGGCAGTCACGTGACGCTTATAGATCAGAGGCGGAGTGGTTGAGGATCAGACAGATCTTTCGTTTAAAGGTCAGCAAGCAAATGTAGCCCTGTTGGAGAAATTACATCACTTATTTCACTTTTTTTTGCACTTGATCTTTGCACATGCGAGGGCTGTCAGGACTGATTTCTCAAGGTGGAAGTAGCACTGCCCGCTACAAATCATGTTAATTGTGATACTCATCTCTGCATTAGACCGGAGTCATAGCCATCTCCACGGTAGGCCATGATCTCTTCAATCTCACTTAATTGACGCAACAAGCACTGTCACTCATTTCGAAAGAGGGCCATGCATACAGTAGAGAGCTTTTGTCTGGCACAGCAATGGACAAATGCATATATATACATTGGGCGAATACATACGAGCATATGTGACTGCAATATGTGCCCACAGTGTGCCTGATGTGCAGGATTAAATAAGGCACAGCGGAATATTAGAGTTATCAACAAATACAAGACAAAACAAAAATGAAATTTCAGTGATAAAGAGATATACACAATATGGACAAAAGTATTGGGACACCTGATCATTATACCTACAGGGACTTTAATGACATTGCATTCAAATACATAGACTTTAAAATGGAGTTAAAATTAAGATTGACCTTCACTGGAAGTAAGAGACCACCTGAATTCAATAATTAAGAGTTGTGTCCCGATACTTTTGTGCATATAGTGTAGTCTTTGTTAAATTCTTTCCCACTAAAGCATTTTCCACGGGTGTAATCCCTGTATGATTAAGAAAACATTGTTTGTGAAACCATAACATAAACAATGTGCTCATATTGAAGCCACATCACAGCATATTGTGTGCCGTGTTTTTGCAACCATGTACATCTGATTCTAAGTGTTATTCTGATAGTAAACATGAGGCTTATGCCTCTGTCTCATTGCTGTCTCACTGTTCTGCCTTCCTTCTCCTGTTGTTATGGGAGGTTTCTCAACAACACTTTTGATACCCGAATGCAAATGTATACATGATTATAACAGGCATCAAATCCATGCAAAACTGTCTGCCTTTAGAAAATATGTAATCAATCATGCATATGATATCACCCCATATTTGTCAATATAGCTAACATTTACTAGCAAGTCTTTATAAAGTGCTAATCAAAAATACAACAATCAGCACATTCCATTCATGTTCACATTCTGGTTCACATTCATTTAGTGCCTGGTGGTCATCTTCAGCTAGAGGGGAAAAGAATTAGCTCATGTGTTTCCGTAAGTCTGGGGATTTCTCAACATCAGCTTCAACTGGAAGTGGTAACAAAGATAGAATTACAGACTGAACAAAGACACAGCTCCAGCTCGAGAAAAAAGCAGACATTACTCAGTGCTGTCCTCTAATGAGATTATTGTACCCATTAGAATTTCATTGTTTTTATAAGATCAATGACATAGATCAGCAAATGCATTATATGCTGTCATTAATTTGTTTATCTTCTAGTCTTAAGCTAGGTGGGACGAAATCAAGGATTTCCAGTATTGGGAAGGACATGTACCCCAGCCCCCCGTTAGATTATGGCTCTGCTTTTGGCCCGCATAGCTGACACTTACTGGATTGTCATCCTGTGTAAATATTAGCTTAGCATGCTCTAAAGTCTTTAAACCCTGTGCTGCTGAGGTTGGCCTTCAGCAGGACAAGTAATGGTGTTTTATAGCTATTTTAAAGGGTTGTACTTTCAAAGTGCTTTCTTCAGCAGACAACTAAACAACTTTGTGGTCAGTAAACAGCACCACAAAAATGGCTGCTGGAGTCTAAAGAAGGCAATAAGGCAGAATTCCTGACCTCCCACTCGGAGATTTACAGCTTCAGCTCCATACTGTGGACCCCTGTCCCCCAGACCCCAGCACTTTTATGTCGGCGTAAACTAAACGCGCACAGAGGAGCAGGCCTGACAGCAGCTTAACTCTAACGGGGGGCATTTCATTTCCAAGGGGGACCAAATCATAACACTCGTCCTAAATGAATCCCATAGCTGACTTCAAGAGATTTTAAACTGTAAACAAGCAATTCATACCTACTCACCAAATATGACAGGCTCAAATGTCTGCAGAACCGCTGATTAGGTGAAGGTCAGGTCTTAACAGTGCACGACCTGAGCTGATCTTAGGCAGAGTTAGGTAACTTAAAGCATGATGGCAGACTTTAAAATAAACAAATAAATGGAACTCATCAGTACAACACACTCTGAAAAATAAAGGTGCCAAGGAGTTTTTAGGAGGTCCTTTACAGGATGCTATATAAGAACCACTTTTGGTTCTCTAAAAACACTTTTAGTGGATGGTTCAGATGGAAAGCTGATTCTTTCACCTGTACCGTGTCTTCCTTCCCTACCGAAGACCAACTCAACAGAGTTCACTGTCCACCACTGTGTCAACTGGCTGGCGTGTCTCTGTCTGTGTCCATGTCTCTTTTTTACATTTACGGCATTTAGCAGACTTCCATTCCCTAACTGCAGGAGACAGTCTCCCTGGAGCATCTTGGGGTTAAAGGTCTTGCTCAGGAACCCAGTGGTGGTAGGATTCGAACCCATGACCTCCTGGTCCAGAGGCAAGCATCCTACCCACTAGGCCACTACCACCGCATTTTCACACATAAAGCGGTACGCCAAGTACACCTGGCTCAAGCTACCAAGTACCAGGGGGACTACTATGCCTGACCTGTGCACGCCATCCTGTTTTTTGGATATATTATCCTGCTGGACTTACATTCACACTTCTGAAGTTCCAGTGGTGTTCCTGTGTTGTTTTTTTTTAACTGAATAGGAATCAGAAAACTTTATTGAAAAATTTATTTTGTTACGACTGCATAGACACATAGAGACACAGAGACAATAGAAAATATAAAGTCTAAACTTGTTTATGAACCAGAGATGTGATACATTTTCTTTTGTCTGTATTTTCATGCCACTGTTCTGATTAAATCTTATCAGGTTATCCCTCCAAGTGCATCAGCTTCCTTGTGCCATCCACAATGACATTTTTGTAAAGGAGACGTGTTAATGTGAGGAACCTTTTTATTTTAAGAACTGTGTCATAATCTAAAGGTTCTTGAAGAACCCTTGGTATAGAACACGCTCACAAATCGCATTTTCATGCATGTTTCTTTAGGGAACCAAAAGTGGTTTGCTTATGGCGTTGCGCAAACTTGTATTCATGGTAGCAAGTATAAACTGAATCTTTGCCACAATATAAAGAGGAATGTCTCAGAAATGTTTTCGTCACAAAAACTATTATATTCGGAAATTTATTTAATAATAAACACATATATCAAGGACTTCCTGCCCTTTGTCTTTGTCTGGTCTTGTGTTTCTCTTTTTCTTTTTCCAGAGCTTTTGTTTCATTAGCCAGTTACCTGTGTGTTCATGTTCTTTTGTTTGTGCTTTTATCCCTAGTCCCCGGTCTGTTTCTCCTCACACATGTCTATTGTCTGGTTTTCCTTGATCTGTTCACCTTGTGTCTTTTGTTTACCACAATAAAATCAATCACATCCTCCCATTGTTATGACATCAAGGTAGTTCAGTTGTGAGGTACACTTTTATAAGATCTGGCATGTGGAAGTTCTTGTCGCCAAGGACTGCCCGTGTCCTCTGTGATGCAAGTCATGTGGAGAAGTGTTTTGCCTCTGTCTCTTGTTGCTTGGTTTATTAGAGGGGCATCGGCTCTGTCCTCTAGGAGTGCTCACAGCCAGCCAGAGAGCGTCATAGGCCCACCGAGGGCGCTTGGAGCTGGGCTGATCGAGACAGGATCTCCAGGTGAAGTGAGGGGGTGTCAGCGATACTGCACTCAGAGCTGTCCCTGGTGACTCACACTGCTCTTTTATTGCCACTGGAAGTTTCTCTCAGTGCTTTTTGTTCAAGCTTGCAAACCCCAGAGGAGGCCTTAGAGCAGGCATTGTCAGGTCCACTACTGATCTGATAAAGGCATGGGTTTCTTTTTCAAGAGCACATACCTATGTATAGCTATTTTTAAAAAAAAGCAGAGCAAAAAAGAGGATTGTCTGTGCTGCGAAAAACCACTTGACCCTGAGGCCATTTGGTCCTGATGTTCCTCCAATACATCATTTAATAAATGTGTTCACCCGGATCTGATTTTTTGCCTAAAAGATGACAAAGATGAGATTTTCGCTCACTAGAGATACCACATAATATCATTTATTGAAACACTGTTACATAATGACTGATAGCAAACTTAAAAAACCAAACTGTAAATTGTTGGTATGTAGATTTTTTTTATTTCCTTATAGAAAACCAGCTAACGTGAACATCAAACTAGTATATATGAAGTACACTTATTTCATCCAGGGACTAATGCCCAATAGCCTGAGCCTAGTTGTCCCCCTGGATGCACCAATAACATTTAGTGGAGTAAAATAATTGCCATTAGAGTGCACACACTCCGCCTCACGTGGCTATCTCTGCCTATATGTGTGTGCATCTGAAGCAGAAGGAGACAACAGAAGAAAGATGACTTCCTGTCCTACACTTTTATTAGCCAGTCTGTTGTTTTTCACTTTTTCAGCATCAAAGACAGTCTGTTTCATAAAAATAAGTTTTTATGTACACAGCGATTCTTAAAAAGAAAAGCATCAACCTGCCCATCCATCACTGGTGTTATCATTAATGACCTTTAAACACACTCATATGAAGGCAGCAAGATCTGAACAAAACAGTTGGACCTTATGAATGTGAATGTAGCCCAAAAAACTCCTCCAACTAAAAGTTCGCGTCCACTGTTTCCTCAGAGCTGGCTTCATCATTAGCGCCCCCTGCCTGTGCAGTGCCCGTGAAGGTGCAGTGCAGATCAGTACAGTCAAGCATTGTCATGCCATAGTGACTTGTCCTCCCCTGACTCCTGTAATGAATTAGACAAATGAAAAGAGATAGTTGAGCTGCCACATTTCATTTGCCGTGGGCTCACTGATGTGCGCTCCAGTAATGAGATTGGAGAGCAGCGTGTAGGCACAGTGCGTGAGCGTGTGTTTGTGTGTGCGTAAGTGTGTGTTGGCGCATGTGCGTGAGCATTCCTTGTGTGTGTATATATGTGTGTGCTTCATGGGTGGATATTGATATGTAAACAAAGGTTCCTGCACTGCAGACTACTGATCAGCCAAACACTGTGCTGATGGCATTTGCAAAATATGATGATGGCATTCCTTGAGGGTATTTTATACATGCTCTTGTATTGCAATTATGGACCAAAAAATGACAATTTCATCATCTTTCTTTTTCGATAAATTGCACCATATAGCCCCGGGTGTGGGTCATACACCCGACCTGTCAATTTGCTTAACCAGAAAGCCTAGCCGAACGTTATTCTTATTAGGGCCCCACAGCATGGAAAAAGTACTTGTGATGTGCCTTATGTTACATTAAAGGGTCTGTACCATGTAAAGTGAACTTATCCTCAGTTTTTTTTTATTAAGCTGCAGAAACACCCAATTTTAAACTAATTGCTTTTTGTGATGTCATGAAAACCAACACCCACATACATATCTACAGTATATCCCCCTATTCACACCGAAGTCATAGCGAACATTTCAGTTGTGAAAGAGACATGATACAAAATAGGCAGTCAGAACAGAGAAAATAAACTGGGAGAGAGATTGCAAGATAAAAATGCATAATTGTTAAAAGTGGACTTCAAAGGGCAAAAATGAATTTAAAAACAAGAAAAATGTAGAGTACGGGCCCTTTAAAAATATCTTTTGCAGTTAAAGACTGGATGTATTCAGCTCTCATTCTGATGTTAGTTGCCCTGGCCTCCAGTTCTGTCAATGTTTCTGAACCCACACAGCTCCACAAACCTCAGCTCACAGCTCTGTTGCCTGGAGTCTGACTTAGATCGTTACTTACCTAGGTTAGATAGGAATGCATCACGTAATGTAACTCAAAACTACAATGAGTTGCAAAACTAAAAGAGCACATAACCTTATTGTCTTACTTCATCAGTGCCCTGCGTTTATATGCACTCTGGACAGGGCAGTGCGGAATAAATGTTTGGTAGATAGATGAGTTTTGGGTATCAGAGGATTTGCGTCTTTTTTTCTGTCCCAAACAGACTCGCACAAATGTCATGCTATAAAAGGAGATTAATCAGATCAGATCATTTGCAATTCAAAATGTGCGAAAAAGTTAAAGAAGATAAGTGCACTTTGCATATCTGTGATCCGCTCTGTTTGTGTGCGGTTCACTAAAGCTCTGTGTGGGTGTCTGTGTCGTGTGTGTTTTTTGTTTCCATGCCACACCTGGCCAGTGTGTCTGAGCAGGGCAGGGCTGTAATTAGAAAAGCAAACGACCTTGATTAACCCCTGACCCCTACAGATTGGGGTCATGATCGGCGACGAGTGAGATTAAAGGCGAGGAATAAATCAGCCGGGGCAGGATATGATGTTGGAGCTTTTGAGCTCTTTTTTATTTCATCCTCTATGGACAAGCCTCCTGTAAAGCAACATGACCTTTGCGTGTCCCTGTAAGGGAGCCAGGAGCATCCTTAAACTGCTGTCTCTCTGTATTCACCAACGGCTTCCTGAATGATGGTAAATATTCACTTTCTCTCCTGCTTTCTCTTCTTTCTTCGCTGTGTCTCCTTTAACATAAAGAAGGTGCACAGTGAAAGGCCTCCTGATACCACCTCATATCTGCTCCTTCCCTGCGCCAGGGTTGGGGAGATGAAAAGGCAGGAAAAAGTGGCGTGTCTTTTTTTCGCTTGTAAATAAGCTGCTTATATGAGTGTGACCGGGAGAGGCATGGGGGCTACAGAGGCATGCTGCGTGGTAACTTGATCCGGTGTGGAATAAATAGTGGTAGAACAAGCCGGCTGACCTTTGCATTGATGCAGGGGGTTGGCGGAGAAGCGGATCTAAGAGCGAGGGACGCTCGCATCGACACACTCCGCATCTCCACGTTGCATCAGCCAGCAGGGTGAGCAAGGCTCAGCCCTAAGCGGCTCATGTCAGATGTGTGTGTGTGTGTGTATGTTTGTCTGTGTTTGTCTGTGGGTGTGTTGGTGTGCCTAAAGATATGGATCACATCACTTAATTTTAATGGTAATTACAATCCCATTGTTTTTTTTTTGGCTCAGATTTGTTGTTTTTGCCTTGACAGTTCACTTGTTTTTAAATGTGAAATATGATCAAGAAATGTGAAAGGCCATATGACTCATGTGCATGTATGAAAGTGGCTTAAAAAATCTGATTTTTGTTCCCATTAAAAAGTAAAATCTATGATATTTAGACATAAAAAATGGATTTGAGCCAGTTCAGCCACATATAAACATAGCTTATGAAGGGTGAAATTTCTTTAGACATACAGGCTTTCAATTGTTAGTGGTTTAACAGAAAACAGGGACACACGGCGTCATTGATGTGAAGCACCACTTTTACAAAGAGCACCACGGTTGCTATTTTTGCATTTCCTATTCTCTGCAGCATATCTGAAGGATTGTTAATGTAATGGAACAATGTCTGTACGCAACTGCTCTTTTACTGCATTGAATGTACCCTGCATTTGCACACTTATGTAGAGTATGTTTTGGACCTGTATGGGGTTACATGTATTCATGGAATCCTGCTGATTTGGGTGCTTCCAATGTTGCACACAAAATTTAACAGACTGGTAATACGTTGTGGCAAATCTTCAGTCTGCCAGAAGTGAATAAATAAGTCCAGAAACCAGGTCTTGGTGGGGGGGCATCACACAATAAAAGCCTATGTACCAAAGCCTATGTGCTATTTTAATAACTGTTACATATGCGTATGCATAAGTGTTTTCAACCATCGCCTGCCTCGAGAAGCAAAGAAAGTGTTTCATTTGTCACTTTGCATAGCCACTAACCTTAGCTACAGGTGGCCTGCGGTGCCTTTGCAGAAAGTGCTATTAACTGCGCAGGCTGATAATGACACTCTTTTACACAGTCATTAGCATAATCTGTTTTAATTGCCTAATAAAGAAAAACAGCAATAGCACAGCAGGGATATTGCTTTCAAATACTGTACATAACCGGGCGACCAGCGGGCATGTGTGTGTGGGTGTGTATGTGTGTGTGAGACCTGGCACAGGGACAGCGCAGCACCATGCAAAGGCCTTTGAAGATTCACTCATTTTGAGATTAGTGAGCTTAGCGGTCACTCTCAGGCGCTTCCTTCTGCTCTGTCAACATTAGCAGCAATGCTAAGTCTGCAGCAAGGCCCAGATCATGCTTAACTCGAGCTAATGCAGAGTTTATAGACACTGCTCACTAATGTAACTCAGCAGGATAATCTCAGGTCAGTTAGCTACTGAATGATGGCAAAAAGGTGGTCTTTGTTTACGGATATAAATTAGGGTTATTTAACTGAAATCAGAAAAATTGGTCCAGGTAAATGTAACAAAAGGTACAATGTAACTGTAAACTCAAAGGTGCCACAGGGCCTTAAAGTGTGTAACTTAACTATACTTTAAATCAGGGTGGCCAACTCCAGTCCTGGTGAGCCAGGGTCCAGCACAACAGAAAACCTGGTTACTCAAATAGAATAGAAACCAGTGCTGTTAAAGCAGATGCCATTGGCATCTATTATACACAGCAACTGACTTCCTGTGGTAATGAGAACTGGTTTTATTCCACTCAAATACTTTGAATGAAACATTTCATTAAAAAATGAATTGAGTAATTTGTTTAGTACCATATGAAGTCATTTATGTAGGTTGGGCTGACCAACCATTTTTTACAAAGTAAATGTTTGAGCCAACAGTTAAAACAAAAGCTGACCGTGGAATTCTTTAATTTGCCTTTATCATGCCTTAGCTGAGGGTGGGGTGGTCTTTTGGTGGTGAGAACAATGTTGTGAGAACAATGTTGGGTAGTCCATGTCTCTTTAAATGGACCCAGAAATGGATATATAAATGTGTGTGAAGAGCCCGTGTCATACATGTTCTTGAGGCATTGCCATGGTCCTGCTCAACTGCATTCTCTGTTTCTGAGGGATGTGCATATTGTGACTTCTGCTTTCCTTCTGTTCATCCTTTCTGCTCTGTAAGTTTCAATTGCAGAAAGTGGTCTTCTTTTTAGTGGTATGATCATCGCTGCACATACAGAAGTTTATTTGCACTTCAATTCCAAAATGTCTCCATAGCATACATTCCATCACTCTGTTTTCTCCTTCCCCCTCTCCATATCAGGTCTTTCTGCTGCCTGTCTCTTTCTCCCTATCTCTCTCTCACTGTTTCTTGTTTCTTTCTCTTTCTCTGTCTGTCCCTCTCTCTCTTCCTCTCTTTCTCTGTCTTCCAGTACACGTTTTAGCCCCACTTTTCATGACCTTAGAGTCTGTGATTCATTTCACAGACAGGTGAGTAGCTCAGATAGAGCGTGAGAGTGTGTGTAGCATGCACAGAGGGACAGGTGAAAAGAGGCAGGCGGCGTGTATAGACAGGTGCACAGCTCAGGCAGAAGGAAACAGCATGTAACTCTGCATTGGCATGCACCCAGTGCTAGCGACCGGTAGGCTGGAAGCACTATTGTCTGTCTGTACAGTTGTAGTGTCCAGCGCAGGCCGGTAGCTGTCATCTGGCCAGCGTGCTGCTGAGAGCTGCTGTCTAGGCGCTTTCGGACGCCGCCTGCGTTTTCTCTGGCTGCCGGACAGCTCTGTGCAAACCTTCATCCATCTTCCTCACAGTCATTGGCCAAGACAGCTATTTTAAAAAGAGCACTCACTCCAAGAAGAAGCATCTAGAGTGTATAATCTTACACATAAGCACACATATAAGGCACATGATTACAGACACACACACACACACACATATGAATTACATATAAGTTCCTATGTGTAATAATATGTTTCATACACTATATGGACAAAAGTATTCGGACACACCTGTTTTTCAGGGTTTGGGCCAGCCCCCTTACTTCCAGTGAAGGGCAATCTTAATGCTTAAGCATACCAAGACATTTTGGACAACGCCATGCTTCCAACTTTGT
>JBBPCZ010000037.1:6601318-6623447 GCA_037974445.1 Brycinus macrolepidotus
TTTGAGCGACAAAAAATTAAACACATTGTATTTTAATGTTACAAGATCACAATAATCTTCAAATTTCGAACTACAATAAAAAAAAAATGAATAAAAATAAAATACACTTAAATTGAATACTCATTATTTATTTTCCAAACCCACAGGGAGCCACAACATAAGGATGAAGGAGCCACATGCGGCTCCAGAGGCTTGCCGACCCCTGCTCTTTCCTCTTGTGTGTGTGTAATTAAATGTACAATAATAATTATATGGTAATATGATATTTGTAACATCTAATATGTCGTTTTCTCTTATTTTGTCTAATATATTGGGTAATACGAGTGGAATAGTGACTAAAAGGTGTTATTTCATGTCTAGAGGGCTCTAATAATGTTAAAAACCGTATTGAGAAGGTCATAAACACGTTTTCTAACTACGAAAATGTTCGATTTATAAATAAAGAATCCTACTTCGCGGAAATTCACTTATCGCGGTGGAGTCTGTAATGGATTAACCGCGATAAACGAGGGTCGACTGTGTGTGTGTGTGTGTGTGTGTGTGTGTGTGTGGGTGTGTGTGTGTGTGTGTGTGTGTATAGATGATATACATATATGCAGTTATGAATGAAACCACTCTTACTCAAATTAGATATTAAAAATTAGCCTGTCTGAACAAGGCCTTACATAGGATTCACATTTTGTATTAACAGTCTGCACCTCAGGAAGTGACATAAATTCGGCAAAAGTGTGAAGGATTCTCCTTCTTTCAGTAACTTTTCATCAACTTCTAATCATAATAAAATATTTTTCTATTACTCACAAACAAAAAAAAGTTCATACTTCATACTTTTGATAGAATTCCTCTGAGCTCTTAGTGATAAATAATATCCAATTACACCAGCAATAACAGCAGATTCTGAAGATGGAAGCACCCTCGTTGTTTCTGTGCGATAAACAAAGTATCAGTGTACAGGTTGCCCAAAACACGCGCCTGTTTCATCATTCGCACCCGAAGGCCCAAAGAGTGAAGATCCTTCAGGTGTGTGATATGACGCGCATACCTGTCAGCTACAGGTTTGAAATATGACAGTACTCAAGGATACACATATCAGACACCTCAGTTGTATTCACACACCGGTACTGACATTGCCCAAAGGTGGCATGCTGTTTGCATTAGCGAAGGAAGTGGATCATGTGAACTACTGAAGTCTTGTAAACATTATCACCAGACCTGTTTTGCTGTAAATATTCATGTTGACCTTTTCCACTGCATTTTGATATTGAGCTACAAATCATTGCATGGATTGGGAAATGTCACTCAAATCACTTAAAAGGGTTGTTTTTGTCAATAAATGGATACGTGAGCCTAAATAGTGTGAAGTTTTAAGCATTGAAGCAAAACCACATTTTTTTCATGCCTTTCTGTAATGAGCATTTGTTATAGAACATTTGCTTAGTCATAAAGATTATTTAGCAATAAGCAGCTGCTTAGTAGAATAAGAATGAGGAAGCATTTGTAACATCCTGCAGTGCAACTCATTGTGGTCCTCAGTACTGCCCCCAAGTGGTGCTAATTATACATGAGGAATCTAACGCAATAGAATCTACGATGAGATTTAGCTCTAGATTTAGTGCCAAATCTCATCGTATGTGTTTAATGCGTGATGCATTAGCAGTGATACTGTCAATATTTTAGAACTGACCATTATGTAGTTTTAAGGTTTGGAAACATGGCTTGTTTTAAGTAGCTGAGCACAACATGTAGATAAACATAGTAACTGGACAGTAACTCTGTACATGGCACAAACATCAACCAGCTCATTAACGCCAACAGCATAAATGATAAAAATGCCAACATGTTAAGGTTATATTACTCCTCTATGCACATAAAGATAAGAATTTCAATGAGTTTTATGTGTTTTGGTCCCACTGATGGGATCATATTATCTAGGAACCAGCCACGGCAAATCTGACTGGTAGCACCGCACTGTCTAGGGACCAGCCACAACAAATCCAAATAGTGGGATCGTATTTTTGAAAGGGTGAAGTTGCTGAGCTAAATTGTGGGACTTACTTTGAGGCTGATCTCGGCTTCCTATTCACCAGCTTCTTAATGTCTTTTTTCCACTTTCACATTAAAGGGTGTGGCAGTTACTGTCTGGTACCTGAAATGGGATAGAGTTGAGAGCCATGCAGTTTGAAATTAAATGTGTGACGATAGTACGAATACAGACACTTTCTCCTGATCGCTAAAATGAAGCGACAAATGACATCCGACTCTATCCAGGACTGACAACCTAATTTTCATTCCACTTCAAGTAGGGTGGCACTTGTGGTGGGTAGTCAAATTATGGTGGCCCCTGCAGACATCCCACTGAATAGTGTTGCCTTGTAGAGCATCTTTAGTTTGCTAAACATGTGTGTGGGTAAGTGAATGAGCTACAAGCAAGGCCCATGAGGTGCTTCACATCTAAAAATGGAATGTAAATAAAATGAATGCACAGGGAAAACAAGCATGATGGACACTTACGGACCATTGTCGTAGAACAATTGGAAAGTACAAGTGCACAAAAGAGTTCAGCTCCAGCCATTTTAGCCCCCCCAACCCCCCCCCCCCCACACACACACACACACACACACACACACATACACGTACATACCCCTAGAAAATTCACTCTTTCTTCTACCTGGACTTCAAGAGTTTGGAGTCCTCATAAAGAAAACTAGCCAGGGTCCATGTGCTGTTTGTGAATAGAACAGTGTGTGTGTATAGAACAGTGAGTAAGTATGGATTGCAAGATGTGAAATATCAGACAGACAAGGTGTTGAAATGTTTGGCCTGCTGGGAACAGTGCTCACCACTTAGCAAGCTCAGCCTCTCTGTCAGCAGCTCACCAAGCAGGAGCTGGATTAGAGCCAGTCCAGAGCCTCGAAAAGGACCAGCCATACCTGAGTCACCCCTGAGAAATGCAGCTACAGTCATTTATGCATGTGGGCAATTATCTACGAGGAAATTACAAATGTAAGTACTACTAGAATCAGTACTAACTTTCTACGTATATACTCGAAAATCTAAACTTTTTGACCGATAATGATTAGCATTACATGTTTAGAGCTACAGAACAATCTTTTAATTGGAGCTCTAATCATATTCACCTTTGTGAATTATTCCAAACTGGTCAGTGTAAGAAACTGTTATTATAAAAGTCCTTGAAGGCATTTTCATTAAAACAGCTTTGGGAAAGAGGAATTAATAGAATGTGATCAATTCAATTATAGTATATATTAATATTTATAAAATGATTAATTTATTATTACTATAAATAAATATTCTAAGGTGTGTTTGTGTTTGTTGTTGTTCAGTTTGACTTCATTATAATTGACTTAATATTTTAAAACCTTTCTGTGTACTTTCCTAAAGAATTATATATATATATATATATATATATAGAGAGAGAGAGAGAGAGAGAGAGAGAGAGAGATAGAATATTTTGATTATATATTTTTATAGTAAATATTTATTTATGTATTCATAGTCTAACACTCCAGAACCATTCATAATCTTGGAATCAGCAGTGCACACACCTCCGCAGTCCTGCCAACCAGAAGCCATGGGTGACTGCGGAGGTGTGCATGCTGCTGAGAACCCGTGACTTTGCCTTCAGGTCACGCTATAAAGCTGCCCTGAGAACAGCATGGGCCAACTTGTCCCAGGCCATCAGAGCAGCAAAGCGCACACATGCTCAGAAAATCCATGGCCACTTCCAGGACACTGGCGACACACAGCTCATGTGGCAGGGCATCCAGGCCATCGCCAACTAGAGGACATCTCCACCTGACTGTGTTGGTAAGGCCTCTCTTCCAGATACACTGAATGACTTTGAGGCACAGAACAACATGGCAGCAAGGAAGACCACCTTACCCCCCAATGACTAGGTGCTCTATCTGATCAGGGCTGATGTGAGGAGGACTTAGAGTCAACCTATGGAACCTATTAGAGTTTAGAGTCAACCTATGGAACCTATTAGAGTTTAGAGTCAACCTATGGAAGGCCGCTGGACCAGACAACATTCCTGGACGTGTGCTCAGAGGATGCGCATACCATCTGGCAAATGTTCTCACAGACATCTTCGATATCTCTCTGAGCACCACAGTCATTTAAATGTGCTTCAAAGCCACCACCATCATCCCCATGCCAAAGAAGTCATCGGTGTCATGCCTCAGTGACTACTGTCCCATCACACTGCTTCCTAATCACACTGAAGTGCTTCCAGAGGCTTGTCAAGAGGCACATAAAATCACAGCTGCCCTCCACACCACACCCCCTGCAGTTTGCATATCGTCCAAACTTTTCAACGAATGATGACATCACTACCACCCTTCACCTGGCCCTCACTCATCTGGACAAAAAGGACACTTTTGTTAGGATGCTGTTCATAGACTTCAGTTCGACATTCAATCCCATCATTCCTCAGCATCTGACAGGAAAGCTGAGACCGCTAGGCCTGAACATGTTCCTTTACAACTGGATCCTGGACTTCTTGACAGGGAAACCTCAGTCAATCATGATCGAAAGCAACATCTCAAGAGCCACCACTCTGAGCACAGGGACCCCCAAAGGCTGTGTGCTCAGCCCTCTGCTTTTCATGCAGGTGACACATGACCACATCATCAGGTTTGCTGATGACACAACCGTGGTGTGTTTGATCAGTGGGAATGACAAGATGGCAACAGATTGATGCAGAGCCAATAACCTGTCTCTGAATGTAGACAAAACAAAAGAGATGGTTGTTGACTTCAGGAGGGCACTATGTGATAACTCTCCACTGAACATCAATAGATCCTAAGTGGAGATTGTTCAGAGCACCAAGTTCCTTGGTGTTCACATCACAGAGAACCTCACATGGACCCATTGCCAAGAAGGCCCAGCAGCATCTCTACTTAGACTGAGGAGAGCACACCCACCCCCCATTCTCACAACATTCTACAGAGGGACTATAGAGACTATAGAGAGCATTCTCTGTAGTTGCATCATGCATGGTATGGAAATTGTGCCGCATCAGATCGCAAGACCCTACAGAGAATAGTAAGGACTGCTAAGAAGATCATCAAGGTCTCTCTCCGCTCTTTTGCAGACATTTACACCACACACTGCATCTGCAAAGCCACCAGCATTGTGGATGACCCCACACACCTCTCCCACACTCTCTTTTCCCTCCTTCCATCTGGCAGAAAGTTTTGCGCATCTGGGCCTTCACTACCAGGAAGAGGAACAGTTTCTTCCCCTGGGCTATCAGACTCATAAATCAGAACTGAATAACAAACTGTACATCACACACACATACACTCTGAACTGAACTACTTCTTTTCTCCCAGTCACACTGCATGCACACACTAAACTGTTCTTCCAAAAAAGAAAACTTACCCCCAACTACCCTGTTTTTATTTATGTACCATATATTTTTTTCTAATTCTATTGCCGCTACTTGCTTTTTTTGCACAATTATTCATTGCTGTCTACCTCAGTATTAGCATTCCTTTGCATTTTTGCACACTTAACAACTCCTAGAATACAGTATGTCATAATACTCTATTCACTCACACTAGTACCTTTACTGCTGCTGTTGACTGCACTATAGTCTGTAAAATATTGTACTGTTGCTCTTGTGTTTTTTAGACAATAAAACATTTTGTCTTTTTTAGAACTTTTCAACGAATACTAATTATTTAAAAACTATAAAGTTGCACAGGACTTACACATATTGAATTCCTTTTTTATATTTGTCAAAAACTAAACTGGTCTCATATTACTCCCAATAGTGATTCAATACCTTTGACTGGTTGTGTATGTATAGTAGGTGTCTGCAGTTTATGTCCACTCTGGAAATAGCCAAAATGAGTTTCTGGGAAAACTGAGCTAAAGATATAATCCCTGCCGCTTGGAGAGAATGTCATGTGCACCCTGAACACTGAAGCTTTAATGCAGTGCACAGGGTGGTGGAAGCTAACTCAGACTCATCCCTTAAGGGTGACTTCTCACGCTTCATTTGAAATGCAGCCCTGATTAAAAAAAACCGGCTTCATGTCTTCATAAGCACTGCTGATTGTGTCCTCTCCCCGGAAGTGTCTTCTGGCGGACACTAATAAGTTGCCCTCCCTGTGGGAGCCCCAGACTCAGAATGAGACTCGTTTGCGGGTGAGAGAGCAGTGCCCCCTGGAGCACTCTGGGAGTTGAGTTTGTGCTCATTCTCTGCCCAGCCCCACGAGCACAGCTTCATTAAGAGAAAAATGACGCTCCAGTCCAGTTGCACAAGGCCCCTCTGAGGATGAGGGAAGACATTTAAACACCAGTTTCATCACTTGACTAATGTGTTCAGTGACTAAGCCAATTCCATTACAGTAGATATTAGGGCTGAATGATACTGTAAAAACATCACATTGTGATATTTTGTTTTACAGGGATGTTATAAAAAAAATTCTCAAATCAGTCATTTCCAAATAGGTTTTCAATGGGAATTAAAGAAGAATAATTCTGGATAGGGTAGCACACTATATACAAATATGTTATTGCAATTAGTATATACTGTCACTGTCACAACTGGAAAATCTCTGAAATTTTAACTTTTACAGGAGGAGGGAAAATATTCTTAACTTTGGATGTAAGTTATTGTAACAACATTTTTTCTGCCATAAATAAATAGAAAATCAACAAAAATGGGAAGAAATACATAACAATGATATATATGTTTAAAGATCAGCCTGCATCATATTTGGCTGATATATATGTGTGTATATATATATATATTTTTTTTTTTTTTTTTTTGGATTTTATTATTTCATTCTTGGGATTTTATAATTTATTTATTATACCTTAATTCAGCCAAACACCCAGAGAACACCTGTGATTAGTCAGGATGCTCACACTACTTAGTAAAACATTTTGTAATGTACACTACTCAGGTCAATGGCATGCTAATGAATAGAGATGATATATTGTTCAACCCTGCATATAAATTCAGTGCTAGATGTCACTTAACAGCCTGGATACAGTGCACAAGCATGCAGTGCATTATGTGTTTTTCTACACCATCAAACCATTAGCATCCAGACTGAGGTTTTGTCTTTATGCAATGAGCAGTCCTTTGTGGATTAATAACAGCATTTCTACGAGGCATCCAGTGCTGGAGGTAAAAAGGCACGGCACCGGGGGCAGACGAATCGATGAAGTTTTGATTCTCAACCCTACAAAACAGGGAACTGATCACTGGCAGACAGCCGCCTCACACACACTTCAGCCATTTTGTCGAGCAATGCTGAGTCAATAATGCAATCTAGCCTCTGCCCATTCCCAGCGCTCTCTCTAATGCACATTTATCGACAGCCGCTGGAGAAAGAGCTTTAGTAACAGACAGGGAGGTTTACTTGAGCCCAGTAGGTTGTCCAGGGTTATACCTGTCTACAAAGGCAGGCTGCATACCTCAATTTCCTCTCCTTGTACGCAAGCAGCTAATGCTGAAACCATGCATTTGGGTGCTTTTTGCTTGCATTCATTTTATACCGTCGATTAAGCCTTAAAATGTTTGGCCTTCATGTATCGTGCCTGCTGTTCCAGATGTTCTTCTCTAAAACACACTCGTGATACAAACAGGAGAAATGGTAATGTGGCGGTGCAGAGTTTCGTTAAGGGATTTGTCTTTTGTCTTCTTATCTGGTTCTTCTCTTTTTGTCTTTCTGCCTGTCTTTCAACTGAAGTCATTAAAAGTTTTCTTGGAAATAATGTTTTGACCTTGGCATTCGTACTTCCATTGGAAGGGTACAAAAGGCTTCTGAGAGGCAGCACATACCCAGATGAACCTAGAGACACTAGTCAAAGGCCTATTTTGTGTGTTGTGTGTTGTGTAAGTAGACGTTACTGTCAGAGACTAAGAGAGTGTGTGGGTGCTCAAGTGCCCAGTGGTGTCTGGTGGTCTGTTTTTAAGTTAACTGGAAAATCTTCATTTTAAAGCACGTTAACCCTTTAGACCCTTCTGCTGGCTGTGGTTCACTGCAATGGCCATGGACAGGCATAAATTAGTGAAGCAAATCCTGACTGTTAATAGAAGAACTACAGCTAACAACAACATCTCAGTCACAAACCATATATAGATTGTAGATATTTTTTAGAGCAATATTTTAGTTTTAAATGTATAACAAATAGTTGTAGACATTCATACATTCAGACATTCCAAAGATGCTGGGAGACTGTACAGATGTGTTGTAAAGTTATGTATACCTAGATAGAGAAGTTTTCCTAAATCTTTTCAAATCTTGGTTAATAATGTGTTTTCATGGTAAATTTACCTATTTTACTGAATGTATACTTCATACAGATAATTCATATTATGTTTTTAAATTACTCCTGGCTTTGTGATGAAGTATCTTATTTAAAACAATGATAAATGATCTTCTGACTCTAAGAAATGATCAGGTTTCCACTAGAAGTGTTGCAGAATTCTGTTCTGGGCCTAAAATGTTGAATTAATAACAGCTGACCAAAGGGCTGTATACAGTATCAAGAGAGAACATGCTACATTCTTCTTGTATTTTGTCGTAGTTCATCTTTATCCCTTAATATTTAAAATATCTCTGCAACTCAAAGCAGTAAATGATCTGTGGACAGACTGGCGATGGCCAAAGCAGGAGCATTCTTGTGCCATGTTCTCCTAGGATAGAGACTGGGTGAATTCCATTACCAGTACCATGTGGGCATTGTTTATCCATTGTTTATGCATATATGCCGATTTTGCCTTTTGAACGCGCCAACTTGGTCAACCAAGTTAAACCCAAAACATGTAAAAGATGCATGTCTGTTGTGACTCGCTCATTCAAAAAGCAGTCTGGGCTGAAACACTTGAATGTGAATGGGCTGGGTAAGTTGCTGTAGGGTGAATAAGGTGAACAATTATGTTATGCATTGATCTTCATAACATAATTGAAACGATGAACTCAAAACGGGATGTCTTCGCAGTTTAATTTCCATGTATTTACTGGTGTCTGAATGGTGGGTTTTGAAATGAGTGACATTTACATACTTCATCAAACTGTTTTCTTTCAAAAAGCAGCGATGATATTTGCCCATGTGTGTTGGGAAGATAGCAAAATGAAATTTTCTCCAGTATGTTGCCCAACCTGTGTGCACCAAACAAGACCAACAAATCCAGTCTCAAACAGTGCACTTCAGATCTCTTCTACTTTATATAGAAATTTCTGACAGCCTCTCAAATGTCTATCTAACCATAGAGCCTCTCTAGAGTGCAGGGCTGGAGAGGAGAGCAAGATTTAGAGTTAGAGGGGAGAGAGGAGGATAGAAAAGACAGAGAAAGAGAGGAAAACCATGTAGCCAGATCCTACTGGAGCTCAGAATCCCTCTTCTCAGGACAGGAGCCATCTCTCTGAGAGCCATCATTCACTGGCCTCGTGGTGATATGAGCTGGATAAAGGACAACAAGAAAAGATGGAGTGGAGATGGAGAGAGAAAACCTGAGAGGGACGGAAATGTGGCGATAAAGGGTGTAAAGAACACACCAAAGTCTATACACATGGCGTAGATGTTTGATCCTGCAATAATTAGCCCCAGTAAGTGTGCCTGTATGGATGAATGGCTGGCCCTGTGCAGTGTTTGATGCCGTAAATGGAGTTAATAATACTTCACGCTGCTCGGCAGCCAGCGTAGGCGGATGGGTCTTCTCTTGCATGCTCTTCGAGCTCCAATACTTTCATTTCACATTAACTTTATGCAATTACACGGCTATCATCGCACGAGAGCACGGACCCAGGGCCGAGGAAGAGGATGCGAAGCATACCGAAGACACTTCACTCGCTTTCCTCCGTCTGCTTTCGTTCAGGTTAAGAAGTTTAAAGGCAAATCTAGGGCTTCGGGCTTTTACCTTTGCTGAACCCAGAAAGCACCCCCCTCTTCCATTCACCTCCAGACCTGTAAGCTTAGTGTCATTTTAGAGTTACTAATACATGCTTTTCAAAGTGCTCAATGCCTAATTTATAAGCTCTCCAGGATCTCACAGTTTTGTGCCAAGGAAAAAAAAGCTCTGCAGTTTTGCAGCTTAGGCGAAAAGTAGACTGGCTCATTAATGTCTGGCTAGCTCCTTCTCTAGCCCTTGTCATGGTTACTTTCCTTTACTTAGCTTTACTTTTTTAGTTAAGGTTCACTGGAATAATGCACAAACATTCTGTAAATTTGCAGGGTTAGTCAAAATTGGCTTTAATGTTGTCTTTTGACAGGCACAGAGATATCAGTATTGTTGAACCAAATACCAAAACCAAAACGACATAAAACAGGAATTATAAATATAAAACCAAGATTTTAGACCAAGTGTTAAAATAGCTGTTAGTTGACATAACCGAATTGGTAGTTTGGTCTCCCCAAGCACGTTCAGTGAAGTGAACAGTCTGATAATCTGTCTCAAAGGAAGCCTATACTAGCCTTCACACTGCCGCCAGTGATGGTAGCATTGTATGATAGGGATGGACCTAGCTAGTGGATGGAACTGACAATGACTACATTCGGGAGAAATACGGCAAATAAAAAGGCTAGAAAGTTTTTCCTTCACTTGTAAAGTTGCCATTTCAGAGACTAGAGGATTTGTTAAAATAACTTTGATTGATTAGGACCGATGTACTATTTCATTATTACAATTGGTTTACTTTTCAATTGTGAATAAATGTTAATTACATTAGAAATAAATAAGCAAGTGGTTAGTGTAATGAAGTGGTCTATACTGTTGCCCTCCATACAGTACCCTGGGATTTGATCTCCCACCTAAGCAAGCACACCACACTACACCATTTGGGAAAAACACCAAATGATATATTGACTTATATCTGTAAAATGATAAAAATTGCGAGGTGCTTTGTATTAGATAAATGCATCTGACAAATACATAAGTGAAAATGAAAAGAGTCACTATACTGTAGCTATCAGCTATACTATATCTGATTCAGGAGCTTGGTGTGATGCTTTCCTTTCCGTTTGTCTACTGCGTGACAGCGATAGTTTGTGAATGGTTTTTGAGTGACAGTGATAGTTTGTGAATGTGTGTGAACTTGGTGCAACAGACATACCAGTCAGTAACTGAGGTGCTATTACTCTCAGATTTGTCACACCTCAGTCCCAGTGCTGTAAAATGCTAAGACTCATTAGGTAAGCTTCTTCTTGATGTCCTGCGGCCTCACCTTTTTTTTTTTATACAGTCTCAAGATAGGTAGATATAGTAGATTAGAAGATGCCACGATATGGTAATTGTGTTCATTAGACTCCCCATGACCCAGTTTGTCTGTTCAACATGCAACTCTATTTATCAGGCAGAATCATCTGGAGTGGCAATGCATATGCATCATTTTGTAGGTCTGTATTTATGAGCTCTTGATTATGAAGTGCTTAGAGTGTGTTCTGAGGGCACAAAACCACAAGTGTGTCATATGTACACATTAAAAGTATTATGAGTCTTACATATTGTTGTTGTCATTGGAAAATCTCATACCTCTTACATTTAACTTTTTAGGAGCGTGTAAAAGCTTTTCCAATGTCAAGATTTTATTTTTTGTAATTTTGTAATTTTTAATGTTTATCGTAAAATGTTCATAATGTAAAGGACACTGCCATTTTCAAATTGCAAAAAAAAAATGTTAATGAGGTATGCATATGATGCATGTGTTTTGTGCCAGTTGCATAGAAACATCATCAACACAAATTGCTTGGGAAATGGCCTGCTATGTTCACACATGACCTCAAACAGTCATTACGCGGACTTTGTACTAGGGGGTAGAAGGTTAAAGTTCAATTTATGTCCAGTCCGAATGATGTAGACTTTTGCATTCTCGCATACAGCTCCTCTTAGTGATGTCTAGAAAAGTTCCGGTGCCTGTGTGAAAGGGGCTTTAGATGGTTGTGAGAACATTATAAGATTACTCAACTTATTTCAGCAACTCATTTTGGCATTTTAATATTTTAGAGAAATATTTTTATTCTGTCATTTTTTTATTAAAGAAGTAAATTTGCATGAAAAACAAAATGATCTGTCAACAGAATAAGAAATTTTCTCTAAAACAAGCGTCTGTTAACTAATAATACTATAATCACATAATGAGAAATATTAGATTTACTGATTACATTTAAGATATTTTTACAAGCCAAGGTAGCATTTTTTGTATAGTATTTTTTAACACCTTCATTTTTAAAAGTGTATACACTTTTTATGGTTGGAGATTGTGTAATTGACTGTCAAGAAGTGGTTCAAGCCAAAATCATTAGATCTGTTAGCTTATTAAAATGCCTTCTCTTTTAGAGCACTGTTCTGTCTCGCTACTCATTGTTCTAGCTAGTAAATGCCAATCTGTACTACCAGACTGTTTCTCATCTCCTCTCCTTCACTCTCTGCATGAGATAATGACTGAGTGCAGTGTGACAGTGCGGCTAATCCATGTTTAATCATCTCTCAAACGATCTGCCCTCGACCACAGCACCCACACAAGACTCTGCATGGCCCTGCAAACTCCATTTTAAACTCCAGCCGAGTTAACTCAGCGAGGAGAGGCTCCCTGGCCTTGAGTTCATGGCAGGTTTTTGGAATAGACCTCAAGATCATCGCAGGCATCTCCTAAGACCTTTTTTCCCAGGTAGAAATGATGCACATTAAAAATTTAAGTTGCTGTTTGCCCTCATTTTAAGTGTGTGACTGGAGAGAAATGGTTAATATTTCCTGACCTGAGCTGAAATTTGTCACTATGTAGATTGCCTAATAACCTAATTAGATTCAGTTAGCTCTTTGATAACAGTGGCCCTCATAATTGATCTGAATGGGCGTGGTATATCTGCATTTGGTTTATAATTTTGAACATTTTAGTTTTACCACAATTCAGTGGTGTTACAGAAACTTTATGGAGTTTGATCCAGGATCCAAAAGACAATCCAAAAGTTTTCATTACAGTACCTGGACGTAGGCAAGCATAATTTACCGAGAAGCCTATGAGGAGTCGAAGTGCCAGTTTGGTCCGTGTTTTGGACCTGTCTCTTATAGACGATTATAACATTGGTCTCCAGCCAGAGATGAGAGACGCCCTCTGAAAACATGTGCAAATCCTAAACAGCCATCCGGAGCGGCACGTCTGAGATCGAATGTGAAGGAGGGAGTTGATCTGAAACTAAACAATCAATTTCTGCAGATTGATTTATGAAAGTGGGTGTCCTGGAGGTGTTTATTCTATCAGAGCTAATAAACAGTGTTGGAAGTCTATCCACTCAGCTCATTACAGCAGGACAGTCGATGAGCTGAATTTAGGCTCTTGTCTGAAGAGATGGCGAGCGTCCTTAAGACATGCAGAATTAAGTTAATTAGCACTTGCATGCAAGGTCTCTCGTTGCTGCATTATTTGCTTTCAGGGAAGTTTCATAAAGAAGAAACAATAACATAGGGCTGACAAGATCTGTCTTCCAGCATTCACTGCTAATGAACATATATATATATATGTATATATAAAAAGCCTATAAAGTTACCACTGTGTTGTTGCCATAGAGATGATATATTCTTCACGTTGAGATAATGTGCAATGCAGTTAGTGAACGTTTTTGACATTTTTTTTGGATAGTGTCGTTAGAAACCAGGAGGGAATGCTTGTTATCTTGCACGAAATGTTTTAACACATATTCCTTTACCCAGTATCCATGTCTCTGCTCCTAACTGTCATTTGTGGTCAAAGTAGCTGTAAGGCTTGGCATGCTTGGGACCATGAATTGCAACAGAACAAGCCACAGAATTGTGTTTTAGGGAAGGGATTCACATGCTTTCCTTGTGGACCAACATAAACAAGCACCCTGGCCATGTCTGCTTTGGACCGCCTGGTCAAGACTTTTTGCACTGGTTCTCAGCCCTGCTGAGTCTATGCTGGTTGGCTGTAGTCTATAGGTTTTGGGGCAGCATGAGTCAACAGTTGGATGGGGGAGTGTCAAGGGGAAGAGACACTGATTTTCTCCTCATATCAAACATATTTGATTTTTTTTTTTTTGACCCAGTGCAATCTCATAATGTATACAGTTAGATCCGCAAATGAAAACCCAGAGCCTGGACATTTTTTCTTGAAATGTTCCGATATTTTCAAAATGTTGTAAAAACATACAAAGAAAGATGAGGTTTTGCTTTGACACTGACAGTGTAGTATATAAGTGTTAACATATGTTAGATTTACTGCTCTATTTAAAGCTCCAATTCTGGATCCTCAGAGAAGACTCCATACGCAGATGAAGGGGCCTGAGGCCATAATTAGAATAATTGTAACTGGGCGCTGGTGGTGTACCACAAACAGAGTGCACATGGGGACGGTATGTGGCTGCAGATCAATCCAGGAACGTATGCTATGATTATCTAGGCATAGATTATAGGGACGCTGTATGAAGCCCTCAGAGCCTAGTTAGTTTTGACACCGTCTACTAGTATGACCTAAAAAAGAATATCATTATAAATTCTGATATTAGCATAATGACATTTATTACAGTATACACAATGCACAAACACCAAATAAAATGTAACAGCCGACTACACGCTAGTTTACACCACTCGAGCATTGTCAGGAAGGTATTTCTGTGAATAAACATGTGCTTCACTTGCAAATTACTCTTATAGTCAATACTGCCAGGACCTAGAAGAGTCCGAATTGGTATAAGTATGAATCAGGACAGGGCTACTATCTGGGAAATGATGATTTCATGAAAGATGGTTTACCATATAAGTTGGATCGCATTCAAATAGTAAATGTTCACATTCCTGATGTCTATGCTGCATCACTCAGCTCCACTGAGCAGCTCTGGCCGCTACTTATTCAGAGCGATGATGAGATCCAGACTGGCTCTTCGGCCGAGGCCTTTTTTTCAAAGTGCTTATTCAATCATTTATTGTGGATTTCAGTGGAAGGGAAGGATGAGTAGTCATTCCCTTCTGAAATGTGTTTTTTTCCCCTTTAAAAAACATATGGGGTTCCACCAGGAGGCCTTGAGTGCTTCAGAGGAAAGTCATTTTCTACAGCGTGCTCCTGGTTTATCTCTGTGTGAAAGCAGACAGAGCAGTCTCCCTTTCAAAATGAAAGACATTGCGCTTGTATTTCTATTTCCTGCACCTTGCAATAAGAAATCAATTTACTTTAAGCACGGTAGTCCCCTTCTCGATCTCATTAGCCATAACAGAAACACCTTGCTGGTGAGAATCCAAAGAAAAAAATATCAAGATAAACAATGTATAAAAGTATAAAAGTCGAATATCATTATACTAATTTTGCAGGTGTCACTCTGTATAATTGAGACGTTTGAGGCTCATCTCCTCTGAGATGCAGCTGATGGCATTTGTCATGCCGGCGGAGAGGTACAATAATTACTGTCTGTGTTTGGCGGTTAGGAAACAGGGGAGCGACAAAATTACATACTCTTAAGAAAGTGGCAATCCAAACTGTTTGTATCTTTGAAAAGAATCAGAGTACACAGATTTAGCGAGAAAGAACACACAGACTGTGTACATACAGGCATTTAGAAGAAGGATTTACATCACTTGGAGAACTCAGAGGAGGAATTATTGTGATATGTAAATTCCTCTTTTAATGAATGTGAATGTGTGAATAGGCGCTTTGTGGTGTCATATGGTGCCCTGTAATAGCATGTAATTACATATAATCTGTTCAACACTCTTTGCATTCATTGTTCTTACTAGATCTTACTTGATCTTTTCATCATCATTTAGTTACTCTCATCTGAGGGATCTCCAGCACTGTACTCCAAACTCCAAACTCACTGTGTGAGTGTGTGTTCTGTGGTTTTCCAGTTTAAATGTAAATATGAGCCTTGTGAGCTATGTAGCAGAAATATACACACTGATCAGCCATAATATTAAAACCAGGAGAGCTGAATTGACATGAATTATCTCATTACAATGGCACCTGTCAAGAAGTGGGATTATTGGACAGCAAGCGAACCGTCTGTTCGTGAAGCTGATGTGTTGGAAACAGGGAAAACAGGCAAGCATAAGGATCTGAGCAACTTTGACAAGGGCCAAATTGTGATGGCTTGACATAATGCAAGGTGTGCGAAAACATTGTGACACTGCTGTTTCACTGATGAATGCTGTCCATTCCATATACATTCACACTGCATATCCTGCAAATGTATTAATGTCCATTTGTCATATGTGAACACACCACACCACACCACAGCACACAGCACAAAATTGTTCTCTGCATTTAACCCATTCACCAAGTGAAGCAGCTAGCAGCCAGGAACACAGCACCCAGGGAGCAGTGTGTGGGGATGGACCTTGCTTAAGGGTACCTCAGTGGTGCCCCTAGCAGTCTTGGGATTCGAATCCACGGTCACCAGCTGCCCCAGTATTCAAATATCACGTTCACTGATCGGCCATAATATTAAAACCAATTGCTTAATATTGTGTAGGTCCCCTTCATACCACAAAAACAGCTTTGACCCTTTGAGACATTGACTCCACAAGTCATCTGAAGGTGTGTTGTGGTGTCTGACACCAAGACGTTAGCAACAGATCCTATACGTCCAGTGAGTTGCAAGGTCCATCACATCCCACAGATCGGATTGAGATTTGGGAAGTCAACACCTTGACCTCTTTGTCATGTTTCTCAAAACATTATTGAGCAATTTTTACAGTGTGGCTGGGTGCATTGCTCTGTTGAAAGAGGCCAGTGCCATTAGGGAATACTGTTGTCACAAAGAGATGTACTTGGTCTGCAACAGTGTTTCAGTAGGTGGTATGTGTCAAAGTAACTTCCACATGAATGCCAGGCCTTCGCTCCCCACGTGCATCAGTGAGCCTTTGGCAACAACGTCCCTTTCTCCAGTTCACCTGTTGTCCTTCCCTGGGCCACTTTTGGTAGGTACTAACACCAAAACACACTTTGGCATTTGTCAGAGTACTCAGAGCCATACGGTTGTCCATTTTTCCTGCTTTCAGCACATCAGCTTTAAGAACTAACTGTTCCACGTGCTGCTTAATATATTCCACCCTTTTAGAAGTGCCATTGTAGTGGGATAATTAATGTTATTCACTTAACCAAATGGTGAAAGTACATTAAAAGAAACATACTTGTTACTCCACAGTTTATGCATTTACTAACAGTGGTTGTTTTCAAACCATTGTATTCTAAACAACAGCAACCAGTGTTGTTTCCCAAAAAAACCCGCTACATTACTTAAACATGTCATACGATCATGATGTGATATGATGTCAGGCGCTATTTGTCATATGCTCTTATTATTTATATTTATAAATAACATTTACATAATGCACAATATACATTTACATAACTCTGTCAAATGACCATTCCCATTACCATTCCTAGTAAATGTAATGACAATTGACATCATTTTTGATGTCGTAATGGCTTATGTCAGATGCTAATCAACCATTACAAAATCAACTATTGTAGTATTTGTTACCTGACACTGTTACTCAACATAACCTGTCATGACAAATCATGACAACATAGGACATCGGCCATGAAATGTTCAAGGCTTTATGTCAGCGTTGTGCAACAGAGTTCAAATAAAAGGTTACCAAAAGCATACTGCAACAGCATTTACCATTTTAACGTCAATGTATCATCAATCCTTTTATCCTGTCTTTTTTTCCCTATGCTTGGATGTAGACATGAACTAGAAAAATGCTATTTCTCCTCATTCAAAGCTGCCGATCAGCGGCTTCAGTTTAATCGCCCCATTCGTATGTGCAGTTCAAGCCCACAGAGCGATCGTTTACGAACAGCAAATTCCCTCTCTTGGGGAAATCTATGAATTCAAATATGACTCCTGCATCGACAGTCACTTTGGTTTTTGAAAGGCTTAAGCGGGATTGCCCAGATAAACCACTCACGCTCTCATTCAATTTCACGCCTAGATGGCTGACATATGAGCAGAGTGGGCTACTGAAATCTCCCCTCAGTGTGAGAGGCGCACGCCGCTGTCACCTCTGTCGCTGACGCTCACGGAAAGGTCACGGTGAGCCATTCCCAGGCCGAGGTGCTTGCACATCCCCTCCTGCTAAATTAAATCCCGGCCTTGATGCTTCCTCTCGGCGAGGCACTAGTCCAAAATTAGGTGCCATAAATAGCCGTCTTCCTGTGGCCTCATGGCAGGAGCTGCATATTTTTGTTCCGGTCATGTTCGGAAACCATTAGCGGGTAAGCTAAAACTTGCACACACTGAACTCTATTCACAATGGTAGCGTACACCATTCTTCTGCTTAATGTAGCACTTAACTATGAGACTTAGTGGACAGGCTACAATGTCCTCCAAATGATTAACTTTTAATGATGAACATCAGCATATCCAAACCACCTGCAGTGTTTTCACCAATTTACTTTGGTAACCAAAATACATTTCAATGCATACCATTTACATATCGTGAATAAACATATGAGTGGGCAATGTGACAATAACGTTATTGTTATTGTGAAAAATGACATTAAATTTACTTTTTTGAGCATACTTTGGATATCATCGGTATTTAAAGGGCATCAGTTCTTTCATGTCATGTATGTGACCATTTAAAAACAAGGAACATCTTAATGTTTATATGACTTTGTGTTTACTCTGTGAAGAACATCTGATTTTCTAGGTGTGATTTTGAATGTTAATGACCACTGCTCTCATTGGCTGTCTCAGTAGAGGGGGTGGAGTAGGTGAAGGGACTCTAGTACAGTGGTGGAAAACTCCACAGTGGGTGCCACAGAGCACAGTACAGAGAGAACATGCCGGGTTATTTGATTTTTTTCATATTTATTTACAATAAGACCATATACAAAATCATTATCATATCAAGCGTGTAACTACACAGAAGTGGTTAATTTTCGAATGGTTTCCTCTTGAAAATAGCTTTCATTACTATAATCTATAATACAATAATCTATTTTATAAAGGAATCCGTAACCTAAATTAAAGATGATGTGCCCTGTCTCGTCCAGTGTAGACTTGCAGATGTGAGTGTGAGTGTATGTGTGAGCGAGTGGTAAAGAGTTATTGACATTCGCTGCAAGGTGAAGACAAGATAATGACTGTCAGCTCCATCACGGTGGAGAAGAGTCTGCCAAGCTAAGCAGCTCACTCTGAGAGAGATTAATTAAGTGTAATTCCTCAAGCCCTTAAGTAGGAATATAATGCCAGTATCAGTACTTTTTGTATACACTCCTTAAAACAAAGGTTCCTCTATAGTTCTTGCCTTGAGTATATGGTTCAATCAGAAAGTTTTAATTGAATTTAGAACTTTTACATTGTGTGGAGGTTCTTCTTGCTTGCATATCTCATTTAAACAACCATCCACCGAAACCCAAAGTAGTTCTTCCGTGGCATTGCCCCAAAGCACCTTTTTTTCCCACCTTTTTTTATTATTCATTTATTCCTGCATGACTCAGTCCTGGTCGACATAAACACCAATATGAATAACATATGGTTCAGAGACATCTTTTTTAGACGGACACAAACAAATGCCACTGAGCAAAAGGAATAAGCTTTAAACTGCAGCTTAATTGGGGCCTCATTGAAAAGCCGTCTAGCTCAGCAAAGTTCAGTGCACGGTGAGAGAGGGAGAGGGAGAAAGAGAGAGAGAGAGAGGGAGAGGGAGACAGTGCAGTGGCTAGCGGCAGATATCAGGGCCGTGCTACTTGTTGAGTGTGTCAAGGGAGTGCAGAGACCAAGCTGTGAATTTGTGATTAAAGCAAGGTAAATGAGTTCATTAGAGGCGGAATGTCCCCGGAGACATGTTGCTTTGAGTTCAAGTAAATCATTGTGGCTAATTTCCTTCCCTCAAGGGCAGGACGGAGAGAGAGAGGAAGGAGAGAAGGAGAGAGAAAGAGAGAGAACTGGCTTTGTGCAAGAATGATAAACACTAGGGCCTGCTTTGAAAAGAGAAAACTTATATCCTCCCGCCACAGTTTGATATTTTATGATCTCATTTAGATTGCCGAGTCCATATTTCTTGATGTTTTCGGGTGTCGCGTTGAATCTCCACCGGTGTGGCTGCGATTAATCTGTGCTGGAATGAACTGAAAGCTTTCTGTCAACGACGTGGCCCGGCGCAGACTGTAACGCACTGATAAACACGCACACACCACACAGGTACGACCTAACTTGATCCCTTCGTGCCAAAGTTGGCAGACGGGCTAAGATCAGGCCTGGATGTCCTGTAGCTTAAATATCTGCATTAATTCTTCACTGGCATATGCAAAGCCCTTCATATAAAGACATGTTTTGATGTATGAAAGGGATGGAGGCCCTTTAGAGCGGCTGCTCCATGTGGCCCGCGGTGGGAGAGCCTGGCTACTTCCCCAGCAAATGGCTCTCCTCTGTCCTCCCCATCTGTTCCACTGGCTTCGCTCCCCACAGCCTGCACACACAGCTCTAAAGATCACACACACACACACACACACACACATGAGCGCGCATGCACACATACACACACACAAACACACACAGGCCTTCACTATAGATGTACATATTAATGGAATGAGTCATTTGTCTCTCCTGTAATTGGAGGTTCTATATATGCTTGCCTGTTTTCGTTCACAAAGGATATTTTGACAAGGGATTTAATTGGAAATATAGTCAGGATATGTAAGATTTTTCTAAATAATGGTTCCAAACAAACTTTATTATTTGCCTATTAAATAAAATTCCACTTAAATAACATGAAACAAGTGAAAAAAGTAAAGAAATAAAGAAAAAAGAAACAAGGAAAAAAAGAAAGAAACTGAATGCTTAGTGAATACTATTACAAATAATAACCCTATATAAAAGTTTTTGAAATTATATCTGAAATTATAATAATTTACGTTTTGAAATTGGTGCACGTTCTCTTCAGGGAACAAACCTAAATATGGCTTTTTTTTTGCACATTTTGCTGCACAATTTCTGTGTATTTGCTGGCCTTAAAATAATGGAAACATAAAAGTTCAAACATTAAATGTTTAGACCGTATTTAATGTTTCATCCCCCCACCCCCAGTGTGTTAATGTGCATTAAAACATGCAGAAGTGTCTTCTCTGTGAAGAGTGTGCAGTTATTTTCACTTAGAAAATGATCGCAATATGTCTTTTGACCAGGGTCTGCCAAACCTGTGCAAACAAATGCATACGGACCATTTAAGATGGTTTCACTTGGTAGGAAATCTTATTTTGCAGTATGTCATAAAGCATGGACTGAAGAGAATAGGGGCAGTCACTCAGGGTATGGTCTAACCTGTTGCTGAGTTAAATACACAGACTACCTACCCTATCAGTGAGTGAGAATCTGTCAGTGTCCAGCTGAGAATGCCTGCATTTGGTGCAAGCAACTGAAATTAGATAGCACACAGTATCCAGATACATACATTTGTAAATGTAAGCACACTGATACAGTAACAGTTAGCTTTCAGTAGTAATTAGCTTTCTCTGCTGCATGCCTGCTTTCTCATTGTGGTGTGATTTGCCAGCCACTTTATGACTTTTTCCAGGAAAATTAATATCTGGCCACTGGCCACACATACCTGCATCAAATCTGCAAGCAAATCAATGTATAATGGCAAGACAAGTTTTGGGCATTTATTTAACACAAACAATGTTATTGTTTTACGAATAATATTACTAAATTCTAGCATTTTGTCTACACAGTTGGTTATCGCTTCCATTAAAGCTCCCTTATTATTTGTAGGCTTACAAGATCTTATCTGTATTTCAGTTAGTGTAGTAAAAATCAGCCTCACTTGACTAATGCACCTTTACAACTTTTTGGTTTAATTCTGTACTACTTCTTCTGGTGGTACACTATATGGACAATTGTATTGGGTTGCTGACCATTACACCAACAGGCACTTTAAGTACATTGCATTCATATAGACTTTAATATTGAGTTGGTCCTCCCTTTGCATCTATAACAGCTTCCACTCTTCTTGAAAGGCTTTCTAAAAGATTTTGAAGTGTTTCTATGGGAATTTGTGCCCATTCATTTTGTTGTGTATTTATGAGGTCAAGTACTGATGTTGGAATAGAGAAGGCCTGGCTTGCAATCTCCGTTCCAGTTCATCCCAAAGGTGTTGGATGGGGTTGAGGTCAGGGCTCTGTGC
>JBBPCZ010000037.1:6623547-6635357 GCA_037974445.1 Brycinus macrolepidotus
GCACAGTCATGCTGGAATAGAAAAGGTTCTTCCCCAAACTGTGTCCACAAAGTTGGAAGTGTGGCGTTGTCCAAAATATCTTGGTATGGTGAAGCATTAAGATTGCCCT
This sequence comes from Brycinus macrolepidotus, assembly GCA_037974445.1. Classification (NCBI taxonomy): domain Eukaryota; kingdom Metazoa; phylum Chordata; class Actinopteri; order Characiformes; family Alestidae; genus Brycinus; species Brycinus macrolepidotus. The sequence continues at coordinate 6,623,657 of JBBPCZ010000037.1, forward strand.
TCACTGGAAGTAAGGGGACACCTAAATTCAAGAATTAAAAGGTGTGTCCCAATATTTTTGTCCATATAGGGGGGGCAGAGACACCCCCTTATTGATCCCTGAAAGCCTCAACAGCAACATTTAGGAGGTCATTCGCCTCTGATTGTTTTTTTTTGGTTTTTTTTTTTTATTGAGATAGTTGAAATGAGCAAGTGCTTGAGTTAAAACATGTTGACTTCATTTTTATGAGCTATTTTTGATTGAAGCACTTGACTTAAGATCTACAAGTAGGCTGTCGTGCTCTATTCAAACACTCACAGGAAGGAAGACACAATGTGAGAGTGTTCTCTTTCAGGCTAGATTTGTTTTCCCTCTCTGGATCAGTCCCATCTCTAATGATAACCAATGCTTGAACTTGAGTGTAAGTAAACACTGTGTGTGTTCAATGTTGGTGGTTTTGGTGTGGTTGTGGTATGTTTGCATAATGGGTGGTTGGGGTCTGTGTCATTTTGGGTGGTGGCATCAAAATAGGATGCATTCCTCAGAATAAAAGGCAGTGTTTTACATGGAGCTGTGTCGGTTTTACCTCATTCCCAGTTTCAGCAGTGATACATTGTTACAGATAGGTGACAGACATAGGAACAAATAGATAACTGTTAATAGTTGGATTGATCGCATCAGTAATCTGTTCTGCCTCTTCTATAATGCATTATTCAGCCTCTTCATTCTGCTGGAGAAGCCACTCTCACTGCCGAAACACCATGAATCACTGGCTGTTGTGTTTGAGTGGAGATTTCTGCCTCCAAGCTAAATTATGGTGACGTTGAATGCCTGGAACACAAATTCTGTGCAGGAGGCTAACTGGCTGTCCCAACAAATGCTTGAGCGCAGCGGCAAATTCATCATTCATTTCCTCTCCAGAGTCAAAAATAAAAATGATAGTAATACAAATAATAATAGTGCACAAAAAATTGCACTAACAGTGACAAGCACAAGAGTCTCTCATTGTAAAATCAGGGTCTCTGGAGTGGCCCGTTTGGAGATGAAGCATCTTGGTCTGTGTTTGTCTAATTTGCTATGATTGCTCTTACGTAACAGCTGTGGATTAATCTTTTGAACAAGGTGGGTTTGAAGTACTGCCTCTAGCAGCCCGTGGAAATGTTGTTTTGATTGCCACTAATGCGCATTGCCTTCGATGAGACACAAACCCAAATGTAATATCCTCCCAATGCAAGCGGTCTAACCATGCAGCGCCAGGAGAACAGAGAGATTAAAAAGCCCGTAATAGAAAAGTAGTTCTTTAGTCAGTGTAATTAAAAAGAACACACTTGATCATGTGGAACTTATTTTGCCATTTGCTCGCAAAAGTTTCCCGAAGCAAAGTGCACTCGCATGTTCAAAAAAGTGTAGACTCTGCGCACCGAGTGTAAATCTGCCTTTGATTTTTTTTTTTTGCATCTGATTTCTTATAATCTTTTAATAAAGTCAGAGATTTGCTTCCTAAGGCTGGCCTTTTGTCTATCTTTGTTTGCTTGTTGTCTTTTTTTTTTCTCTCCTTGTAATTCCTCATTTGTAATGTTTGCACACAAAACCCATTAAATTTCTGTTGCAAATGAATAGGTGACAGAGGGAAAGAAACCAATTATGCCACCCTGTTCTGCGATTTTGCTTTGGTGAAATGCATTTTTTGCTTCGATAACAAAACAACATCAGTCTTCCCCTTTGACATGAATGATTGTTTTGTTTTGGTTGGCAAAACAAGACATTTTGATGGATAATTTTGAAATGGTGGCAGTTAAGGAGGCATCTCTCATATTTATCAGAATTAATGCGCGTGGCAGACGGCTTGTTTAGACTCAAGCTTTCTTCCAGGAAAGTTTCATAGATGTATTGCTGTCAGAAAATTGAATTAGGCATCAGTGAATCATTCAGGGTCATAATTACGGAACATCTACTTTTCAGGCTGGGCGAGCCCAAGGCCAGCCATATTTGTTCAGATTTGAAGTGCTTTTCTTTTGCTAAATTTCGCATATTGTTAAAATTGTGAACAGAAATAATTGCCCCAATCAGTATTCAGCAAATTATTAACTCAATGGATCTTAAATTGTTATTAATTGCTATTTTTTTTACCCAATGCAGCTCTGTGCCTAGCTTTGCTGATCATGGCCAATTAATCATGTGCATGAGAGGTCATTTGACTGGCTTATATAACTGAACTTGTGCAGTGATTACTCACGTCCTGCATGACTACTGAAAGACATCTAAACATCGGCTTGTAATTCTGAGGTAATTTTCAGATCCGTATTTTAATCGTTGTATATTCAACTACATTCAGCATCTAATCATGCGTTTAAGATTCATTAATCCTGACTCCTAAGCTCCAGGTTGTGTTTTGATGTGAAGCTGCTGTTCTTAGTTCTCAAATGGCCCATGAAATAGTCTGAAATGTCGCAAAACCTGCTTATGGTTACATGATGCTATATTATCTGTAAAGGCATTCGGCCAGTCATTGGAAATATTGATCCTTTACTCTGGATTATTCAATAAGATGAACAGCTTGGGTGGGCGAATGGTGTGCATTCAACAGTGTGCTGTTATATGTGGTAACTTTTCACTTATAACACTTACATAACCATGTCATGGCAGATGCTATATTCTGCCATGACAGATTATGTCCATCAGTGGTTCAGTGGCATGTTCCTATTCTGGTAATTGTATTGACAAAAACTTAAATGTTTAATGTCATGACCTTAAATTAGCATGTGACATAAACTGTTACAACATCTTGTCTTTCATGACAGTTACCAGGAATGGTAACACAACACTTTTCTCTTAATGGATATAATGTGTCATTACAATTTATGACAACAACCATGGCATTTTAATTTTAACCCTTTATGTTAAAGGGTTCTTTTGTTCACTGAACTTTTCTTCTCTCTTTGATTGTTCCACTCTTCCTCAAACATCCCCAAACTTCCAGCCCTGAAGCTAGAGAAAGAAAATTGCCAGTAGGGATTTAGTATAATTGCTGGTTGATATGCATTAAGCTAGAAGCAGCTGGTTCTCAAAGGATGCTCTTAAAGCAATTGCTCAGCAAAAAAATCTAATTTAAATATGCATTCCCTTACCCCAGATCAGCCAAGATGTTTTTAGCTCGAATGTAACCAACAAGCTGATACCCCATTGACAAAACTAAGGCTCTAAGATAGCTGCTGGTATGTGGTTTTGCAAGGGTGGCATTTTGGTAAGTTTGCCTAATGCTAACTGATGGAGTATAAGCTTCCATTAGTTACAGCTGCATTAATCTCATACCCTCATAACCTCATAGCAAACTAAACATGTCCTGGCTAATTGACTGAATTTGGAGTAAAAAAAAAAAAACAGAAAGTGTGTAAATTTGCTGACTTTTAAGCTCAAAGCAGTGGGTTCTTAAATAGAAGAGCATGGTGAAGGTCTATCTAATGAGTGGAGTGTGTTAGAGAGTGCACTACTCTTCGTTTCTTCCGCCACTCTCCTTGGGTAGGTAACCCACAGGGCAGAAGAGTGGACTGCGGAAGCAAAGGAAACAGTTGAGCAGAATAGGGACACAGAAAGCCACATTTGAATGTGAAGGGAAGTGAAGTACAATGCACCAGCGCACAGCAGCAGGAGGCAGGCAATACACTGAAGCATGGAGGAAGAGGATGGCATGAGGCAATAATACACACACACACACACACACACACACACACACACACACACACAGCACTGACAGCAGGGATGTCTGCCAGAAACTAGTAGGCTTACCTAATTAAAAATCAAACAACTTGGTTTAAGTCAGCCCTTAGAGCCTAGCGGAATGAAATATCTCTATACGTTCAGCTCTAACTTGCTAATATTAATATTAATTGCTAACACTAAAATATTACACTGTCAGCAAGTCATATATGTCCAACAATTCTGAAAAACTCAGCTTTTTATGTCTGTTATTGAACATAAGTACAAAGTATATCCCAAAGTGTTAAAAGACCCCTTCGAATTACTAATTTCAGCTACACATAATGTGTAATCTCTGTAGAAAAGCCCTGCCAATAAAATGGGATGCTTTGGAGCACTGTATGCCTAAGGTCACCATGTGCCATGCTAAGCATCGACTAGAGGGTTGGAGTGGAGTCATCCTAAACTGAACATCCAGCCTCGGAACCTGACCTCACCAATGGTTTAATGCAATCAAATCCAAATAGCAGTGTTCCAATATCTGCTGCAAAGCCTTCCTTGTAGAGCAAATGTTATTGCAGTAAACTCCTTATTAATACCCTTCATTTTATAAGGAATAACAAATAAACGAGTGTCTGCAAACTTTTGGACATATAAGGTTGATTCCCCAGACAAGGATTAGGTCTAATCTTCGTCTACATTTTTCTTTCAATTGAGAATGTCTATTCAGAATGCTTTTTAGTCCAGGATTTAATCCTTATTAAGGAAACCCATAGTATGATTTATATAGGTTTTTTTTTTTTTTTCACTTTAAAAACTAGTGCTTACAAAAATGACTGTAGTACTACTGTGCAGTACAGTACTTTCAGTAGAACTGCTTGGTCAGCACTGATGATGAATATCCACACCCAAAGGTCACCTCTCCATCCCCTACCCCAAGACTCCAAAGAGTTCTGCAGAACCAAGTGTTTTCTCTCTCCTTTTCTCTCCCTTTCTCTTTTTGCACACCAGTGGACCCCATTTGGCTGGTTCCGCTCGGCAGAGGCTTGTTGCATTGGCACCAGCGCCAGCTCGCGGCAGGAAATGGGCAGTTTAGCCTTGCCCTCTTGCTGAAGCATTGCAGATCTTGATGAGAAACACGGTGCCGGCCAAATCCCAAGCCCTTGTGCCGCCCAGCACTGGCACTGCCAAGCCAGCCCAACTGCCATGCCAATGGAAATGATGGGGAAAGCAGAGATGAAAGAGGCAGCGAGTGCCCATGCTGTTGAAAGGAGCAGCTTTAGATGCACGGCTGCTACTGAGACAGTGGAAGTGGGCCACACCCCTCCCTCCCCCACCCCCTGCCCTCATGCTGGTAGCCACACAGACGGCTCATAGCAGTGGAGGAATTAGAAAAAACAGAGGTCATGTCACATTCGGGCTGATTGATGATTTTAAGCAGTGGCCTAGGCAGAAATACATTTTTTGGGTAGGCCTGTTAAGAGGTGGGCATGCCAACTAGTTAGATGCAATTTCCGATCACGCCATAGCCTGTCTAACAGCAGTGCAGTCGTAACCTTCACAAAGTAGAAGATTGTGTTAATGTCAGCAAGAATTCTGAATATACATCAACCCAATTCCACAACTCATTTCGCCTTTGGATTTGGATGGGAAGCAAATGTCATACTGTGATGCTGGCAGGGTGACAGGGTTTTACTTTAACAGGTCATCCAGATACATCTTTTGACCACAGCTGGACCCTCAACTTCAAACACCAGCATGCTGATAATATAACTGAAGGCTTGAGGCAGTGTTGAATTTTAAAGTGGTTAAGCAGTAAAAGAGAGGACAGAGAAAAGGAGGCGGAGCTTGGTCCAACATAAAGACTTTGATTGGCCATAATACAAAGACAGCATTCACAGAAAACAAATCAAATTTCATTTTCTTAATAATAAATTTGCCTTAATAAATATGTTTCCCCATTTCATTGGATAGGCCTGTGATCAGCCTGGCATTCTTTGGGGCAATAAGAGTACCTTTGTGGTTGAAATTAATGAGTGTATGTGTTGCAGTCACCTGTTTCTTATGTTCAGACTCATATGACAAAAGGGCAGGACAGTCCATTGCTAAGGCTGCTGGATGAACACCGAGCCAACAAGCATAATTTTGAGGCCTAATGATGTGCATTGTGAACTGATCACTCTCAGTGGGTGATCAATCTGTGTGCAAGCTTTCAGAAAATGACATTAGCTGCTGAAAGCCTGTCTGAATTTGCTAGCCAGCTGTAGAGAAGACTGGCTGTTTCCTAATTTTATTACATTAAATTAGGGAGTTGGGAAGAGTAACTAGAATAACTGGCTCGACTGAAAACCAAACCGCTAGCACAAGTCAGTGCAGTCCTTTTTGATCTGGTTTACATATATAGTCTAATTAATTAATTGAAAATTAATTAGTTAATTAATTAATTATTAAAAATGACAGTTCCTTCCGTATGAAACTTTACTTTTTTTCATTATCTTCTATGTTTCAGAGACTGACGTCTGACGTTGTGGGCCCACATATGGGTCTGAGAAACTTTAACGAGGGTCAAAATGTGATGGCTAGGTGACAGGGCCAGAGCATCTCCAAACAAACAACAGGTCTGGCAGAGTGTTTCCAGTGGTTAGTACCTACCAAAATTTGTCCAAGGAAGGACAGTAAGTGATCCGGCGACAGGGTCATGGGCGGTCAAGACTCATGGGAAGAGAACTCTAGCCTGTCTGGTCTCTTTCAACAGAAGCTATAGTAAGCGCTGTAATAAGTGAAATGGAAAAGTTAATGCTGGCCATTTTAGAAAGCTGCCGGAACACACAGTGCAGAACCCAAGTTGCTGTGTATGGGGCTGTGTAGCTGCAGAGTGGCCAAAGTGCCTATGCTGAATCTTATCCACTGCTGAAAACTCCTACAGTGGGTATGTGAGCTTCAGAGCAAACCATGGAGCCAGAGAAAAAGTGGCCTGATCTATTAAATCATGTTTTCTGTTACGATATGTGGACGGTCGGGTGTGTGTGGGTCTCTCACCAGTGGAAGAGATGGCACCAGGATACACCACGGTAAGAAGACAAGATGGCTGAGGCAGTGTGATGCTATGGACAATGTTCTGCTGCAAACTTTGGATTCTGGCATTCATGTAGATGCTAGTTTGACATGTACCGCCTACCTAAACATGCAGACCAAGTAGACCCCTTCATAGCAGCAGTATTCCGTAAAGACAGTGGCCTCTTTCAGCAGGACATTGCACCCTGGCACACTGCAAAAATGTTTTAAGAGTAGTTTGAGGATCACACCAAAGAGATCAAGATGTTGACTTGACCCCCCTATTCCCCAGATTTCAGTCCAATAGGATGTGCTGGACAAACAAGTCCGATCCATGGAAACCTCACTGCTGCTAATGTCAGATACCACAGAGGGGAACCGCTGCACATCTGTTTAGCTTGACTGATCACCATAGGGGCTCCAGGTCACCACCAAATCCTGGATCTGCAATCGCTGGGGTTTCTTGTCCAAATGTTCTCAACTGGTTCGGCTGCATTCAACTCCCCACATGCTCCTCCCCCATCCAAGGGCAACTGCTGTTCAAAAGCTGCGGCAGAGATTGTTGTTCCTGTTGCTGTGGACTAGACTCTCAAACTACTCATCACTAAGACAAAAACTACCTGTACTAACTCTAACTGGACCTACTCTGTTAGCCATAGATGGCCAATTTGTTCAACAGTAATTAAGTCTATACAAAAAGGCCTTCAATTGTTAGTGGTCAACCAAAGGAAGATGGGTCCCACTTTTGAGTCTTGGTTCTTCCCGAGGTTTTCCTGGCCTATGTCGTCCTTTGCTTGCTAAGTAGAGGCTCGGACCTGGACTCTGTAAAGCTTTTTTCTGACAATATTGGCTGTAAAAACCACTACAGTGGTACCCTGCTTAACGAACGCCTCACAGAACGAATGTTCCACATAACGAACGCCGCCTGGGACGCGCGCATGACTTGCAGAACGAACGCGTTTCACACAACGAACCACACGTGGCACGTGAAGATCAAGTTTTACGTTAAAAAAAATGGCTGAATCCGGCCAGATGTGTCTCAGATGAAGACAAAGCATCACATTGTGTTGTTTCTCCCCATTAGTGTCATTTTTTTCCTATTTTGATGTGTTTTTGGTGTCTGTGTGTTTATTGGTGGTTAAAATTGAAGGTATTCTCATTGCAGCACAACTTTTTCGCGAGTGAAACTGCAATTTTTTTACTTGTTTCTGTGAAGTGTGAACCCCAAGAAAAAACCTAACATCATTCCCTACTTTGCTGAATGTTTTACTAGTCCCCTCCCCCCCCCCTTAACAGTGCGGTGTGTGTTCATTTTTTAGTAATTTTTTCGATTTTTCGCGGCGACCTGGAACGGATTACACAATTTCCCATAGAAGTCTACGGGAAATTGTGTTTCGCACAACGAACTCCCCACATAACGAACGCGCCACTGGAATGGATTGCGTTCGTTATGCGGGGTACCACTGTATATAAATAAAATTGAATTGAATTGAACCTTCAGAGGTCTTGTAGAGTCCATCCCGCAATGGATCAGAGCTGTTTTGATGTTTTGAGGGGAACCTACACAATGTTAAGTTTGGCAGGTGGTTTTAATGTTTTGACTGGTTGGTGTGTATAAGTAGCTGTGTGTATCTCTGACTTTCTCTTACTCTCTCTCTGTATTTATCTCTCTGACTGTAAATCTCTTTTAACCCTCTTTCTTGCTCTTTTTCATCTGTTCTTTCCCTCTATGCTTCATGTGAGAGGTATCTTCTGTGTGACAGAGCCCTTGGCGGTGTGTGTGTGTTTCAGGGTCATGCTCTGTGCTCTAGCCTCTAGCTGCTGGTCTTCTAGGTGTCAAACTGGGCTTTGGCAGAGCAGGTGACAAAGAGGCCAAATCCCTTATACTGCTGTTTAAGCACACACACACAGACACACACACACATACACACACAATATCCTTTATGTTGGCATCTTTCCATCCTGCTTCCTCTCCTTGGCCCCTGCTGGAGTTAGTGCTGATCATCTGACAGACTGGAGTAGCGCGTAACAGTCATTCCACAGCGCTTTCTCCAAACTGGTCTTATTCTGCAGTTGACACTCACACAATCTGCCTGACCTTTTCACTTTAAGACCCACAAACACAACCAAACACACTCTCACATTTCTGTGCGATGTCTTCACAGTTATCTGTGCACAAAGCAGCAGATTAGTGATGATGGATGGTATATTGGTATATAGTTTTGTATATTCTGCCTGTTTTTCATCTTCTTTCTCTCTCTCTCTCTCTCTCTCCCTCTCTCCCTCTCTCTCTCTCTCTCTCTCTTTCTCTCACCCTTTCATTCTTGGAATATAATCAGAGGCTTCCACATCAACCCCTGTACACTTCACCCTCTCTCTCTGACACACAGGCTAACAGGCTTGCCCCATATATCAGTAACATACACTATCCATTATCACACTTCTGTACACATGGTTTATTGGGGGGAGGGGGGGGGTGCATCAGTAAAATCTGAAAATGATACACAGTTTTAATAAGACCAGGTTAAATCTTTTACTAATGAATCCAAACATAAATGCTTCCATATTGCACAATAAAGACTTAATTTAAAAATGGACCTATCAATGCTCCGCCCATAACTGCATTCCTTCTTAAATTCCACTCAATCTTCTAGATCTAAATTGGAGTTTAGAGTTGCTGAATAATGTTTAAAGTGCTCCCTTACTAAGACGACTTTGTCGGAGCTAACTGACAGCAGGCAGGATGAAAACGACCACAGATTTGCCACACAGGCCATACTAACATTAGCTTGATTACACAACAAAAGAACTGCATTCGACCTATCCTAACATCTTACGTCCACACACATGCAGAGTAAATCATTTGAAATAAATAACTCTAGATTTCTATATCCAACTGAGCCAAAAGTAGCCATGAAAGAATCCTTTTCTGGTCAAAGCACTGCAGGATTCAAGGTTTCCTCTACATGAGGTCGGCGATTTGTCTTATAGTTGGATTTTAAGTTTTTGTCGTAGTTTCCATAACCAATGGTCTCCAAGGACGCAGTTGGTCATGTTCTTATTAGGATGGAAGCATGGCAGGGTTCAGCTCTCCCCAGTGTGAAGCGGTAGCCAGCTGGCCAATTGTGCAGCAGAATAGAGCGTTTGGCATTTTCCTCTAAGGATGTTGTGATGCTCAACAATGCTGCATGGCTGGCAGTAAAAACAGAGAAAAACTTCATTCACATTGGAGGAGGTGTATGCTGGTCTTTGCCATCCAAGAACTAGAGGAATATTAGATAACCCTCGATAGTAGGAATTAAAATGAACTGGGACAAATAAAAAAAAAATAGTGTGTCTTGGACTTTTCCCAGGCAGAGATGGATTTCTGTACATATTCATGTCTTGTGCTGGGTGTTATCAATGGTATCACAGTATTTTTCCATATATGTCACAGTATCATGGCCTCAAACGATTTTTAAGTGGTCATTAATAAAGTTAATAAACCCATTGTAGAGTTCTTCTCCTCTCAGCTACAACAATGTCCTTCAGGCATTTGATTGGACTTGCTCCTCTTACAGTTACATCTAAGGGAGCTTTACACAGTATAATGAATGTTAACCAGATATGAAACATGCTATTATTTTAGTTATTTTAGTTTACAGTACATTTCCTTTTTACGCAGTCATCCTGTAATTATTCTGGTAATATTAGTTGGAGTTTTATATTTACACAATTATATAGTTAAATATTTTGATCAGTGTTCTTTTGCACAATTAACCCACATATAGTGATTAGACACATTCTGAGTCCAAATTTTGAACCACAGCTAAAGGGCTATTGTTAGCGAGAAGTCAATAGTCACTCAAGTCTTTTCCAGAAGTTCATCTCCAAAACTTCTCTCAACACATTCAAACCACATCCAGCTCTTCAAAGTGGTGCAGATTTGTGGATATGGCTCAGGACACAGTATAACTTACTGTGAACAAAGGTGAACAAAAGTAGACCATGTAGCTGAACTCTACAGGCAGTCTTTTCAGACAACAGGACTTTTTTCACAAATTGCCTCAGGAATAGAACTGCTGATCTAGAATGGGTTTTTGTGGCAACGGGAATCATATCTACAGAAGATCTAAGATCAATACTCTTCAGATTTGGAGACTACGTCTACCTGTAGCCTTTCGTTATGTTCATTGTTACGTTCAAGCTTTGTTCATTTTTAAAAGTCACAAGAAGTCATACCAAATTGTGAATCACATTAAAACAAATCTGGATGCAGTTCCACCGGGTAAAGAGACATTTTAAGGGATGTATTAAAGGAAAGTATTTGGGTGACAATCAATTCCTAGTGTTTGCTAGCAACGTTAGTCTCATAGCTCTAGCTTTAAAGTAAAAAAGCAAAATTTGGACACTAAACTACATCTGAAGTAACTGGAAAATTGTGTAAATATTCCTATCTTTATCGCAGTTTAATGGTCTTTTAACATCTAATAAGATATTATTGATGTAGAGCAATAATCTCAACTGATAAATTCTAATCAATGTCTTTTCTCCCTTTTTTCCCCTTTTTTCTCATTATATCCCGTTGCCGACCTGATCATTGTCTCTGCACTGCAGGTAAGAATCATTTTCGATTCTCTTCATTCCTGTCTAGAAGCATCTGCATTACATTCAATAATCAGAATCGTAAATTAGGAAAAGCGAACTCCATACCTAAGCAAATACTGTAATAAATGTGGATTGTTGGTGAAGAAGAGAAACTGGTGACAGTCATGTCCAGGTTGTGTGCAGCTGTAATCCTGTGGCTTAAGACCAGGCTTTTCTACAAGTTCACCTAACAAGCCTGCAGTCCACTGGGGTGATTATGACTGGGTTACCAGCACTGTGGGAGATTCCTGTGTGTGTATGTGTGTGTATTTGTGTGTGTGTGTGTGTGTGTGTGTGTATGTGTGTGTGTGTGTGTGTGTGTGTGTGTGTGTGTGTGTGTGTGTGT
>JBBPCZ010000037.1:6655289-6672290 GCA_037974445.1 Brycinus macrolepidotus
TATATGTGTGTGTGTGTGTGTGTGTGTGTGATGGATGAGTTAGCCTACAGGGTCAAGCCTATGTTCCCTTGATGTAACCAAACGATATGATCATGTATTGTGCTGGCATAGTTTCAGTGTCATTTGGTATTTTGCACTATAATGCTATACATTACTTTTGCTGAAATGCGGCAAAGTGGGTGCTACAACTTTAGCAAAGATAAAGTTAGCAAAAACAATTATCTTGCTAAAATGTCAGGCATCTTTTCTCTCCTCCCAGTTTTTTCTGCTGTCTTCTTCCTCCCCAGCAGTGTCTCCTACCTGAGGCTTTAATAGCAGGAGTATTTGAAAGGCTCTTTGTGGCTCATTATGTTTGTATGCAACCGACCAACCCCACAATTAGTGTGCCACTCGCAGACTGCATTGTTCCATCCTCTATGTACTTCAAAGGAAGCCTTCTGCGATATGTTGTCTTTGCTCTCCGACACCCACCTCGTATACAGAATGCAGGGGCAGCCCGGATTCAGCTTGCTTCCGCCAGTCGCAGGAACACTGCAGGACATAATACTCCAGCTGTCAATAGTGGCCATTAGCAAAATCTGCTTTAACGCTCAAGAATACCTCCACAGTACAATTGGCAGTACATTGTTACATAGTCTGCCAACTGGATACAGTGCATTGGTCTGAAGTGTTGAATCTAAATGTGTCAGCAGTAATATGGGCCCAGGCCTCGTACCTTAATGTATTCTGGATTATGTATTCCATGCCTTTTTCTCTCTCCTTCTCCTTGTCAGTCAGCCTCAAGAGCTGTCTATACGACGAGGGACTGTAAAATGGCCTCCACTTACTTTCTAGGAATTTGATTGGCTCGTAATGTGCCATGTGTGTCAGAGCTTTGTTTGAGCTGACAGGAAGTCAGTCCTGAAGGATATGACATCGTAATGAGTCTGCGTTATCGCAGCCATTAGATGGCCCGGACGCCACAGTTTGAGTGACTGCTGTAGAGCAGCGGGCGCTAACAGGGCTCGCGGATCCATCACACACTCTTTCTATTGTGCTCCCACGCTAGAGGGCTTGCTTTTTTAATGCTAATTGAGTTTGTTTCGTTTCTAGAAGCCTGGAAAAAAAATGGCACCAGCCTTGGTGATGAGGGTCTGCGATTAGGGCTCGAGCTCATTCAGATTCCTTACGCCACACTGGAGAGACTACTGTGTCAAAATGATGAGGCAGGCACTGCCCAGCCAGCCAGGCCCTCAGAGAGGAAGGCTAGTCCTGCGGGTCCTACGCACACGCAGACACACACTCAGCTCACTCCCAGCCTGGAATACTGTAGACCTTTCGAGGATGTGAAATGCCAGCTGTGTATGCAACCATCCATCATCATTACACCAGTGCTGTCTATTCAGAGTCACACACCAAATGCTGCAGCCTGCATTTATTCACTACCTTAATTACTCACACTTTCCCCTCTGCCTTTAGCTTAAAGTCAACATGAATCTGAAATCAGAGTACATTTTTCTTCTTTAACGTGATGTATTTCCAAGTGGCCGGAAATAACTGTGGGCAGGACAAGACTTTATTCATCAGGATTTGGTTGGATCGTGAAAAGCTGAAATGAAAACGAAGTCTGTTACCAGCGTAAACAAACTGAAATAACTGGCAAATGATTATTTTACAACTGCTCAAGTAAAAGTGAGGGCGTAAATCTAGACGCAAGAGTCGTTTGAGGATGTCTGCAATAAGGTAGCTTTCTAGCGTAGCTGAGATATATGTACGTGCCACTAATGGGGAGGGGAAAGTGACATTATTGGAAACTATAATTTTGTCCTGCTCCTTGTACAAAATTACATAGTCAAACGATGACAGGCATTTTGTTCAGAGATAAGGGAGAATTTCCTTCATATGGCACAACGGATTAAGCTTAATATGACCAAACACATGAACGGACAAGAAAAAAAGGGCTGTTTGGAAGGCAGATGGGCTCTCTCTCTCTCTCTCTCTCTCTCTCTCTCTCTCTCTCTCTCTCTCTCTCTGTGTTTGTGATCTCCTTCTCATGCTCTCCCATGCTTTTCTCTTCCCATGTCGGTATCTCTTTTCTTTTACTTTATTTAAATGTTGTCCCTTTCCTCCTTCACCCATGACTCTACTTGTTCCTCCCTCTCCTGTACACCTTGCACCTTAAAGTGTTCTAAACCTGCAGTACAGAGTTTCAGTAAGTTCTCATCCATTTGGTTTTATGGACTCTATAGGCCACCGTCCTGTGCCATGTTTGCCGAGGTAATTTTGTCGGGGGTGGCTCAGTGTGTTTTACTGAGCGAGACGAACACTAACAGATGGTACAGTCTCCTTCCCCAGGAATTAATGCTTAATTACCTGCGTCCAGTTTGCACCTTAATAAAACGGCAGTAATCAGGAGTTACAGGGAGCAAAGGCAGTTTAGAGGAAAACAATACTGAGACTGAGACTGAAGCATCTTTAGAAATGCTCAGGGGTCAACTTCAGGGCGTTTGGATCATGCAGCCAAGTGAATGTCCAACTGGTGAACATGTAGCTAGAGTTCTGTGACAGTTCCGTGTCACGGAGGTCAAATCTCATTCAACAGCAGAGCTTTCCTGCTCATATCCTTCCCCCTTAAACATCTTACTGCAGTTCAGCTGTAACTATAGACAGTGTATGGCTTTCATAACAACAGGTGAAGCTCTGAATCTTTAAGCATTAGAAGTCTAGAATTTTTCTATTATGTACGTAATTACATATCACAGCAAACTACGATATATTTAATTACAGTATAGTTACAATATGTTAGTAACAATACAACACAGTTGTATCAAATTGAGTCACAACATCATTAAATTGTGTTAAATTGTATGGCAAAGTATCATCATGGCCTACCAGGGGGCCACAGCCCACAACTTAAACTGAATAATGACCTTAGTGAACTGTTACGCTTCCAAGTACTGCAACAAGTTACCTTTACACTGTATTTTCATTCTGTGTTGACGGTTCCAGAAATGCGACATTTCTTCTTTTAGTTTAATGCTAAGAAATGACAAAAATAGAAGACCACACACACAACAAAAACATTTGAGCACATTCAAAGCTTAATAAATCTCCTGTTATTCTTAGAAACAAAAACTCAATGACCTATGACTGAGGAATAACGAAACAAAATGTAAGAAGTCACGTTTTAAGGCACACTTGCCAAGGGGGACCAAGGGGGTTTAATATTTTTTGAGCTTTAATATTTTTCAATCCATAGCCATGCCAGTAATTACCTCAAAAATGTTTTGGGTGAACAGAAACCTGCATTTTCTGAAATACTGATAGAGTATAATTAAATCCTCAGCTTTGAATGTGCTGCTACACTGCGGCCTGCATCAATATTTATTTCATTCGTTCTTAAGAAGTGCACCATATTTGTCTTCTTTGACTGGCTTGATACGGTTTCTTCCATGTGTTTTTATGCTCCAATAAACCTGTGTGTCATATCATATTGCAAGTCCTTTATTGTGATTCCTATCATATTGCATTATTTACTAACTCCCATAAAGCGAACCCCTGAATCAGCTGCCAATGGCCAGTGTAATAGAAACATGAGTCACAGGTGCTTCTCTCACTTGATAACAGGCTGAAATTTCAGTTATTGTAACATATTGTAAAGTTGCAGTTGTGGGCTCTGGAACTCGGTTGTAATTGCTGCCGACCACATGGGCCTACTTTTTCTTCTGTAAAGGGGGTAACTACTGTAATCTGTTATTAATGCAATCGTCTTTCATTACTGTATTACAAATATTGCGTTAATGAAGAAAGTTTATATACCCTTAGCTCTCCGGTGCCATGTGCCCAGTAGTATCACTCTATCCAAATTTCATTAAGGTCCAAGGATAGGAAACAATATGAGATGTCAACCAAAGAGCACAGAGGCAGACGGGCAGCAGTGGTGGTGTCGGGTCTCCAGCTGGGCTCTGAAAGAGTAAATGAAGTCTGGGACATCACTGAGCCTCATCTGCATTAAACTAGTGCTACTCCCCCAGTGCCTGCACACCATGACTCACTCCGACGGCAGCAAAGCACATATACTAACTACACTGCATAGAACTCTGCTAGCCAGGACTTTGCAAACAACTGCCTTGTTAGAGAATCCATATCCTACATTTTTCTTGCGGTCTATTTCTGCGTATGATGTTTTGTGTACCAGTAACCGCATAATTCTTTTTTTAATGGCCACTTTCCAAGATCTCTTTATGCCTTGGAATTTAACAGACTGCTTTTGTTAATGTGCCTTAAGCCTGATCTATGTGAATGACCTCTATTCTGATTCGCTACCCTGTACTGTGGCTCATTCAATAAACAGTCCAGGTTGAAACACTTCAGTGTGAACAAATAGCTATGAATTGGTGGTTATAAGTTGAATAGATCGATGTAAGTAAATATATCAGTTTTTATGACATTGCATATGTTTCCATATGATTTTGCAGCCTGGTTTCCATGAATGGACCACTTTATGGGTAGAAGATTGGATG
Organism: Brycinus macrolepidotus; assembly: GCA_037974445.1. Taxonomy (NCBI): domain Eukaryota; kingdom Metazoa; phylum Chordata; class Actinopteri; order Characiformes; family Alestidae; genus Brycinus; species Brycinus macrolepidotus. Next base: position 6,659,792 of record JBBPCZ010000037.1, read on the forward strand.
ATGTTTTTGAAAATTTGGTTTGTCATGATATGGGCATTTTAAAAACTATAAATTATTTTTAACATTATCTTTTTGCTTATTTATAGGATAAAGAGATATTTCCCTGATTAAATGCCAGTCAGTTGTTTGAATAAGGAATAGGCCGTCACAGTTGCTGGTTGTTCTTGTGAAACAAGAAATCTGTTCTCCTTGAAATCTGTGACGTCTTCTATACAGTACCAGTGTTATTGATGTGACAAGGCTGGCTGATGGTAGAACTGGCCTTGAATAAATCAATGATAATTAAATACCACCATAACATCCGCATTGTACCTTATGCTACAAAGCAGGTGCATGGGAAGTGGGAGTGCTTAGGGGCTTCATCACCGCTCATATTTCAGGATCACCATTGTTCTCTGTTTATTTTAACTCTGTGTTTTCATTGCGGTGAACCAAATCCCTTGCCTCACCAACTGTCCATGCGGGCAGCATGTAGCTCGTTGTCAGTTTAGAGTCCAGATTGAAAGTGTTTTTAGAGTTATAGCTAGACCTCTGCCTAAATTGGCCTTATGGCATTTTAGACTTGAAAAATTAAACAAACACTATGATATTCCACATTCTCAATGTTTGTTTTGTTATATTTGTTACATCTCCAGTTTGATGTGTGAGTATTTAATCCAAATCTTGTAGCTGAAGATAACCAAGTGGTTACCGTACCACATATCAAAAATGATGACACAGTCTGCGTGGTATATGTAACCTAAAAAACTATAATAATTATGCATGACATCACTGTATAAATCATATATATCCTGCTTAAAATGTCAACACTGCCAACTCAAAACACCTTCCCATTTCTGCTACAAAGCACTCACTTGCAGTTTTTATCTAAATGCATGAGCATGTCATGTATCAGTTTATGGCTTCAGATCACACTGTGGTTATATTTGGTGTGTTTTTGCTTGTAAGGCATCTCGAATAACTGATTTTGAGTTCCTTTTAGCATCATCATTTTGTTTATTAACAGGATTAAAGGATATAAAAGGTTTTATTTAATACCAGCCCACCAGCAATTGATTTGACAGTTCAAATATAATGTGTGGTGCTTGGTGCTTGAAAAAGGGAAAGATCAGTTAAGGAGAAGGAGGAGGAGGTTATGCACATTTATAAAGGTTAGATACACAGAATGCACCCTTTCCATCACGCTACCATTGTGCCGACCGATATAGTATATAGGGGGGGTCTTAAATAATGTAGTTTAAGAGGGGTCTGTTGTTGCATGTCAGAATTCCCGTATGTTCTTGCAGGACGGATGGTGAGACCTTCGTTCTGACCTCAATTCAGTTTCAGCAGCGCACTGGGAGCCCCCGAGGCTTGTGTTTTCGTGTGCATTCTAAACGCTCTCCGTCCCCTGACGTACGAACGCCGTGTGTTAAGAGCAAGCTGCGAACACGCTCCTGGATGAGAGAGGCCATGTACGTCGAACAAAATGATGTAGAGAAGCAGGAAGTCGCCATGCGGTGAAAGCCGAGGCATAAGGAGACAGAAAAGCACGCTTGCATTTTAAGGGAGCTCAAAGCCTGGAAGAAAAAAAACCACATGTGTCGTCTTCCCCTTCATCTGCCAAGCCCGATTCTTCTTTTAGAGCTCCTCTCCCCTGTCCTTTCTCTTCTTTTTCTTTCTCTCCCTCTCTCTTTCTTTTGCTCCATGGGTCTGGTGCTATCCTCATTAAAATAGAGGCTGCACACGGTCCTGCCGCTGCCCTATCGCCATCGATTTCCCCGGTCACTGAGGAAGAGCACTCCCACAGGAGTCGTCAAACTTCAAAACCCTGCTCAGAAGTCTTTGTTAGCAACTTTTATTCCCCTCCGAAAGTACCACAGTGGAAAAAAGAGGAAAGGAATAAAAAGAAATGGTTTGAAAATGAGAGGCCAGGGCTTGTTATGAAATATTGACAGACTGACGTTAGCTCTGTGTTGCTGCCATTTGATGCTAACCTTCTTTTCACTCTTCTCTTCTGGAGATCTGAGGAGATGGAATACAATACGTTCTTCTTTGGCACAGTACACGATTAGCAGGCCTGTATGAAAACAAACGCAGACTCTAGTTTGATACATATGGACATCTGGATGGATTTCTTGAGTCCATTGCGGGTCATAAAGCCAACAGCCAACCGTGCAAACTTTTTCGTTACTGCTGTGCTGATCAGCTGATTTGATGTTTCTTTCATCTTGCTGCCATGTATGGTGGTATATAAAATCACACTCTTAAAAGGAAAGTGCTAACATGGTTCTTTGGAGTAGTTTCATCATAGATCCATTACCAGTGGGAAAAAAACAGTGGATTGAAGTTTAAAGGGGCCATACTGTGCATTTTACTTGTATTTTACTTTTTCTCAATAATTTGGACCTTTGTGTGATTCGATGTGCCAAAAACAGCCATATGTAATTATTACATTACCATTTTTCCAAACCCTCTCACCATTCTTTAGAATTAAACTCTTTAAACAAAAGTTTAAACAAAAATGTTGTTATTGTTGTTTAATGTGTACTGACAAATACAAACAACTTTGATTAGCTGTTCTGTTTTGCATCTCATTTGAAAAGCAGCATGGACTGAAATTCTCTTTGCAATTTCATTGAGAATGAGATGCTACTGTAAGCTAGTGGGGTGGTAGTAGCCTAGTGGATAAAACACTTGCTTGTGAACCTCATGACCACAGTCAAGTCACAGGTTCAAAACCCCCCCACTTTCTACCACTGTGTCCTTGAGCAAGACACTTAACCCTCAGCTGCTCCAGGGGGACTGTCCCTGTAACTAATGATTGTAAGTTGTTCTGGATAAGAGTGTCAGCCAAATGCCCCCTTTGCCCTAAACAGGCACCTATATGTACATAGTTGATTTTGTAACATCACAAAAACAATGAATTCAAAGCAGGATGTGTTTGCACCATATACACATTGTATAGGCTATGAAGTAAAAGGAAGTTTTAGCAATTTTTGCATACCACATCACTCTATTTTTCATTATATGGGCCCTTTGAAGAATGTCCACATAAAATAAAGGTTTCTATACTAATTCAAGCTTATTTTAGAAGTGTATGCCAAAGCCAGGAACCATCTAGAAACCTTCCTTTTTAAGAGTGTAACATGAAATTCTTTGGTGTAGCAATACAGAAAAATGGCAGCTTCTGGTTTTCAGGTCACATTTTATAGCTCTATATGCATCATTCAGTATACAACAAGCTAACTTTAAACTATTAATTTGCAGAAGTTCGGCAGGAAAAAAAATCCTCGTGACTGAGCTTGCGCCACCTGTCATTCTGCCTAGCACCTGTTTGAGTTTTTCTTACATTTGAAAGATTCATGATTTCGATGTCCCTGCTGAGATTACTGGAAATTGGAATGTGTACCACCCCACATAAGGCATCGTAAAGGCCTGTGCTTTATGGGGGTGTCAGGTGGGCATGGAGCTGCAGGGCCTTCTTGGCTTTCATCGATTCTGAACAGTGTGGAACATGGCTTGCGGAGACTGGCTAAATATTTAAAGGCTGAGGTTTGATGGTCGTTTTTGTGACTCACTGTTACCTGCTGAGGAAAAAAAAATGTGTCCAAATCCTGCGACTACAAATTACACTTGCTGTGTCTTCGGGACAGGCAGGTTATGTGTGAAATGTGGGGTTTTTTTCATGCAGTTTAAGCCCCAGTCTGGTCTGACTGTACAACAGCTTAAGATATTATGAAACTTTCACTGTTTGGATTGCTAAATTGATATATATATATATTGCAAGAATAGCAACACAAAAAAACGCTTGAAAAGCTTCAAAGCCTTTTTAGAATTTTAGAAACTGTTGAAGCCTAAAATAGTAAAGATGGCATTGGTGCTACGTGATATTCATTTCACAGGAAAAAAGCTGAATTATGGTATTATGAATTGGCCAAAACGTTTTTCTATAACACTGCAGCTCCTAAAAGGAGTTCTTTAAAGTGATGCCATTGAAGAGTCACTTTTGATGAACTAAAGGACCTGTAGGTGGAATGTGGAAAAATCCATGCCTCCTGACACAAACACTACATTCCATTTACTTTGCCTTCTTGTTACATACTGTCTCTTTGGCTCTTTTAGGCCCAGAAGATATAAGATATAAAGGGCATATAAGAGATCCAATAAGAAGTTTCTTCTGGTGGAGGGAAAAAAAAGAGATGGATGAAAAGACAGGTGCAAAGGGCCACGATATTCAGACGTGACCTTTCTTTGCAGACACCTTTCAGCTTAGATTGCAGAGACACTGTTAACTACAGTGTTTAACCATTAAGCCTTGAGCCTTAGTCCTGTATAATTGACTTTCCCTGTCTTTACCGCTGGCTCACATGCTTCATTTTGGATCTGAACATCCTCTGAATCACAAACAGAACTTGCAAAACAAACTGAAACAAGTTTTTTTCAAATAGCTAGTATTGGGGTATTATTTACGATTTATTTGTTTTATATTTTAGTATCATTTGTATGTAATTGAAGGTATTGCAATATTGCACTGTGGAGGAACTTTCAGACTTTTTTTTTTTTTACAGTGGTGGTGTTATGAACTAGGGATTGTGATTTCTAGTACAAATATAACAAGGTCGTTTACTATCCAAAATGACCAGTAAAATGACACGTTTTTTTTTTTCCTTAAAGCCTCTACGCCATGAAAAGATTTTTAAAAAGTACATTTTTGGCCAAAACCTTCTCAGAACTATCATTAAACTATCGTTAAATGTCTCAGACACACAAGCAATGAATTCCTAGCCATTTCAGTAATTTTCTGTGATTTAGCTTGTAGAGGCATTAAACCTTTCGGACACTTGGTTCCTATCACTGTCACAGTATGCTAGTGTGACTTGGTAGGTTTTTCTAGAGATAAAGGCATTCCACTCTGACTTTGTTTCTATCATAATTATATTATGATCAAGTAAAAAAAAATGCTGGGTAATCTTTCCTTTTTAGCATTTGAATGGCTCTTTGAGTCGTCATCCTTCTAATTCTGGTATTTACTTACGTGCAAAAAGAAAAACAATACATTCTGCAAGTTTGAATCTGCACTTCTGACATTCTTTTGTTTTTATGTCAGTAAATGACAAAAACAAAGAAAAAGATTAAAGAATTAGGTTTGGTTGGAAAACAAACGCCACATCTACCCAATGAGTCATAAAACAACAGTGTCTGGAAAGTGTACTGACCAATCATAAGCGTTCTCCTATGGTTACATAAACAACCCTGTAGAGTGAGCTGTAAACATGTTGAAATTCACTGTCTCTGTAATCATTAATGTCTGCAATCAAAACATTCCATCAGACTAGCCTTGATTGTTGTTTTTGTTTATTATGATTACACAGCCCTGCCGGAAAACCCTGCGGTTCCAACATCAAATCTTGCTCCTCTGGATGTCTTGTTTCATATCCCAACCCATTTTTTATAAAGGAGAGGCCGCAATTGTTTGTTTGTCTCTTCCTACAGTCGCATATTACATGTGGAAGTGACTGTTTTCTGACTAGCTGTGAGCATTTGTTTGTTTAACTGATGAACAAGCCTGTGCAGAGAAATGGGAGCGTAATCGCTTTAAGGAGAGTAAATCAAATATTCTCGATTAAATGAAAACCAAACATAACGGCATCTCTTTGTTATGTGAGACAACGGGGCAGATTTGGAGAGATCTAATAAAGATTGCTCTGGAAAAGCTTATTTAAATGGGCTTGATTAGATTTATTAGCCCATTTGCATGCTGATGGCCTTTGTTTGTTTATTAAGAAATGAATTGCATCACTCTGCAAAACAGAATGCCGAAATGCCCTTGTGAAATCACACCCATTTGCACTGTTTTCCATTCATTTTGAAGGAGAAGCATTACGTCACTGACAAAGTGAAGACAGTATCTATAAAGAAGTGTTTACAGCCCCTTCAGAAAGGTGGCTTGTGAGTGAGGTAATTGTCTGATGGACCTACTGTGTAAAATACATTTACAACGTACCTAAAACTGCATGTTTGTGGATGAAAACATAGGGATCAATGCAAAACACATCGCATGTATGCATGAACAAATATGCAGACATACAATTTATTCCCTATTGGTGGAAAAGCATGACTATGGCTGCATGAGCAAGTCCGTTCTGTGCTGTACAATTGATGATGGATGTATGAGGAATTGACTTTATTTTCATTATTTCATTATTAGACATTATTTCCAGTAGAATGGATCACGAGTGTGAGTGTGTACGGAACACTGGTCGGTTTGGCCAGCCGCAGTGGTCTTGAACCTATGAACTCCAAAGAAAAACTATAAATACTTTAAGAGCACATGCTACATTTTTCTCTTCTTATAAACTGCTCTGTATTGTGCTCACGCAATAAGGATCATGAATAAGATTGGGTGTGAATGGGTTTGGCTAACCTACCATTGGCTGAATAGACATTTATACAACGTCTATTGTTTTATAGGCAATTACCCATAACATTAAAACCACCTGCCTAATATTCTGTAGGTCCTCCTCATGCTACCACAACAGCTCTGAGCTGTTGAGGCATGGACTCCACAAGACCTCTGAAGGTGTGCAGTGGTGTCTGGCACCAAGACATTAGCAGCAGTTCCTTTACATCCTTTAAGTTATTAGGTGGGGCCTCCATGGATCAGAATAGCACATCCCACAGATGCTTGATTAAGTCAAGATCTGGGGAATCTGGAGGCCAAGTCAACACCTAAAACTCTTTGTCAGGTTCCTTATACCATTCCTGAACAATTTTTGCAGTGTGGCAGGGTGCATTGTCTTTCTTGAAATGGTCACTGCTATTAGGGAATACCATTGCTAAGAAGGGATGTACTGCAACAATGTTTAGGTAGGTGGAATATCAAAATAACATCCATATGAATTCCAGGATCGAAGGTTTCTAAGCATAACATTGTCCAGGGCATCACACTGCTCCATCAACTTACAGTCTACCTATAGTCCATTCTAGGGCCACCTTCTTCCATTCTGATGCTCACATATTCGCTGTAGGTGCTTTTGGTGGTGGACAGGAGTCAGCATCAGTGTTTTGACACCATTTTAATATAGCCAGCAATAAATTTTTCAGCAGTTTGTGCTATATAGTAGCTTTTCTCTACGGTTGTCTGGTTGTCCTTCTTTGTACCACTTTTGGTAGGTACTAACCACTGCATACCGCATGCATGCTGCATGCACCTAACAAGACCTGCCGTTTTCTAGCCATCACAATTCAGCCCTTGTCAGAGTCACTCAGGTCCTTGCGCTCGCCCAGTTTTGCTTTTTCCAAAACATCAGCTCCAAGAACTGACTGTTCACTTGCTGCCTCATAGATCCCCATCCCTTAATAGGTGCCATTGTAACGAGATATTCACTTCATCTGTCAGTGGATTTAATATTGTGGCTGATTAGTGTATATACACACCTTGTTTTGATATCATAAAACCAATTAATTAAAAATTAGATGTTTTCACAGCTTAGTTACTGTAAATAAGTCTTACTGAAGTGGGAATTAAGGGACAATTTTGAAATGAGCTATTCCATCAAGCTTTAATTCTGGTGATTGAAAGACAGTGCATAATGAGAGGTCTGTCATTTTGGTGTAACCAGACTGTGTTCATACAGTGTTATGTGATCAGGGGAATGTGTTCCTTTTTGGTTTTACCCTTGTGAGAGTTTGTCACCACTGCTAATATGGAAAAACAGCAACAATATGCATTCTACATTTGACAGTTTTGTATGCTGGGAATGCTTTTTATTCTATTATTTAACAAAATGCCTTTAAAAAGTAGTTAGAAACAAATGAGCAACATTTTGATGTTAGATGTGATTGATTAAAAGAGGCACTTTTCTGTCTAGTGGCACAAAGTTGTGTAAGCACTTACAGAAATGAACAATACACCCTTTTCCTCCCTGTAATTTTCTAACCAAAGCACCATATTCCTGTTTTTCATGTTTGTTAAGCCGTTTGTAAAAAAAGACAATGAAGGCTAATTGAGGTAGCGTGTGGTTTTTATGGCTGATTCATACTGTGATTACAAGCTTAGCACGAGATTCTGTTGTTTTGACCACTTAAAGAGGAAATACACCGATTTTTTTCCACATTTTCTCAAATTTAAAACAATGTAAAAAGTCATTCAGAGTGGTATGATGTGAAATGCGACATTCTAGATTCTTACCAAGCCTCAGTTGTTCACAGAGGTGGCAGGAACCATATGTTTGAAGTGTTTATTGTCTCTGAAAGCTACATCACAGAAAGCTATTACATGAAATGGTTACATTGCTTGATACCTGAGACATTGTTTTATGATAGCTTTTGGCTCAAAACTTTGTGAAAAACTCTTTTTTTTCCCAGAGAAAACCTTTTTTTCCAGATGTGCCACTATTTTGCCATCAACAGTACGTATAAAAACCCATGCAGACTAATGGACTCAGTCAGCCTAGACGTGTTTGGTGTCTAAAGTTTGTTTCTTTAAATTTGCACTGGAGCTAAAAAACCAAATGAAGCTAGATAAGGGAATGGAAAATTGTGTCAACTTGAGCTGTCTGAAACCTTCAGCTTCCAGCGCCCTGTATGATGAAGCTGTAACATTTGTGAAGTGTTGAAGAAATCTCCAAGATTAAGCTTAACCTGGATTCAGGAAGAGTCACAGCATGTGGACTATTGTGGACACGACACATACAACATAATACAATACATTGCAAACGCAGTCAGAGGCCATTTGATGCAGAGTAGAATGTGTGAGAAAGCACATGAGAAGGTGAGAGAGAGAGAAATAGGCAGAGATTGAGGCAGAGAGAGAGAGAGAGTATTTAAAAATGCAATGTTCAATTGAACAACTGAACAGATTCAATCTGGCTGCAAGTGGGAGAGCCACTAAATAAACAGCAGCTTTTAAATGCACCATCAGCAGACAAACAGGGTCTCTGTAGTGGGAAGTGTGCTCATTCTTCCACACTAACTGGTCGATTTGCCTTTCTTTTTTGCCTTTTTTTCTGCCTTCGCACATACCGACATAGCCACAATATTGTGGTGTTTATCTGCTCTCTACATGCTGTGTAGTGTTGTAAGATATTATATACACCCTAACACTAAGAGGAACTCGTCCACTGTATCGTGTAATACAACTCTTACTATAAATAGTGCAGTGAGTGATGCACTTAGATAATGGTCCATATTTTCTTGCACCGATAGCAGAAACAGTCGCATCTGTGCCTGTGTGTGTGTTTGTGTATGAGGAGGGGCTGTATACCTATGTGTGTGTGGGGGTGTGTGTGTGTGTGATGCATGCGTGTTATTGTCTCATTTAGCATCTAGCCTCGGCTGCAGGGCCCCACAGGAGCGGAAAGGTAATGAGCCTGAAGCACTGGCTCATCCTGATTTTATTTCATGTTATTTCATTTGATTTTATGCTATTTATTTTCCACCACACTCTGTCGCCTTAGTGCAGAGAGAGAGAGAGAGAGAAAGAGAGAGAGAGAGAGAGAGAGCTTGCAGCTACGTTAAATTGTCAAATTACCATTGTGAAACAGCACAAACAGAATATTAGCAATCAGGCCCTATTGCTTCAGCGCCCCCCTCTGAAGCTTTGAAAGGCATGGAGCAATAACTTTTGCCTGAATTTTTCCCCCTGTACTCACTGTGGTTCTTGCTAATGCCATTGGGTTCAAACATTAAAGGAACACTAGGGGAATGGGAAAGGGCAGGAAAGAGGAATATGGAATATTGCAATGGGAAAAACATGCTCCTGGTATCCAAGACACTTTGAGCTCCTGAGGCAGATATGGTTGGTTGCAAAGGCTCAAATGTCAACAGAACATCTTTTACAAGTGCTTATAAGCTGTAAAATGCAGGGTTGCCAACTCTCACGCATCCGACGTGACAGTCAAGCATTCAGCCTCAATCTCACGCTCTCACGCGCAAGAAAGAAATCTCACGCCAAATCTGACATTTTTCTGTGTTGTAATTTTTTTCACTCATGTAAAAAAATGATTAGCTGAAAACATCGGTTTCAAAGATGTTTATTTGTTACACGTAGATGATAAGCATGTGTAAAACGTAAAGCGAGAAAGATTGTATCTCTCCTCCACATCAAATTCAGTTGACTCAGTGAAAGCAGTAAGAGTCATTTGTTTAATGTTGTATATTTCGAAATGCGTCTGATGTGGTGCGTTTGCTCGCTGCATTTATGCGTTGTGTTAAATACATAATCTATCAGGCATGGCCCAGGTGTGCATTTACATTATTTAGCAAACGCTTTTATGTAGAGCGACTTCCATTCTCTAACTACAGAGGACAGTCTTCCTGGAGCAACCTGGGGTTAAGGGTCTTGCTCAGGAACCCAGTGGTGGTATGCTGAAGACAGAATTTGAACCCATGACCTCTTGGTCTAGAGGCAAGTATCCTACCCACTAGGCCACCTGCCTAGTGGGTGCCAACTATTGGGTTGTCTCAGGAGCCTCTGTTTGAATCTCCACCTTTTTTATGAACACATATCATGTGGCTATGATTTGTTAGAGAATAATGAATGGTGGACCTCAAAAAGAAAAGCTGACTCCTTTTAAGTAGATCTATGGATCTAAACGACACATCATCTAGAGCTCGAGTCTAACAAAAAAGCCATGAGTGGAGGAGATGAAGAAGGAGAGAGTTCTGAAACACAGACAAAATGAGAGGGGATTATACAGAAAGTTCATGGTCATTTGTGTGCATTATACATTTTCTTATACTTTGCATAAATACAGCTGCAGTAATGATTTATTTGCTGAATGCATTTGAAATCATGTTCCATATCAGTGGTAAACAACTAAATATCCTTACAAGATGAACACTGATGTACTAATGTACAGTGAAACCTACTATGTTGCTTGGGAATAGATGAATCAGAGGGCTAATCATGGGGTAGAATGATCTAGTTAGCTTCAAGGATTACAGTTTTGCTGAACCATATCTTTAAAGCCTGTTTAGTCCTGGAACAAAGTCTTAGGGGCGGGTGAGATGAGAGTTAGCTTGTGATGGTAAGTAGGGGAAAAAGAAGTGCTTATTATATAAAGTGTATCAACGGATTGCATGCATCCTCTGTAAAACGTGGTGTTATATACAGCAGCAGGGAAATTCTGGTTGTTGCTGAAGGATCTCTACTGCTCAAGTCAGTGGTGGGTGCTTCACCTAGTAGCAGGACAATGACCCAAAACACTGCTAAACCAACAATGATTTTTTTGACAGGCCCAAACTGTGGAATGATTGAATTGTATTTATTTTGTATTTGTAATTGTATTTAGTAAAGGCAAGTCAATTGCCTGACCTGAACCAAACTGAGCATGTATTTCACTTCCAAAACAAGCAGGAAATGAATTTATATACCTATCTAAGCAACACCAAGAAGGTAATCAGCATCTGGTGATATCTTCAGGCAGTCAATTGCATAAGATTTGCAACTGAACATTAAATATGACGGTAATGCTCATCTGTTCATATTTTTTATAATTGTTCATTATTTACACACACCTAGGGGGTGTTGAAGAGACTATTATGTCTAAATGATTCACTGGACAGATACATTTAAAAACATGTGAAGGTAAATACTTTCAAAATACTGACAATCAGCTTGTTAACCATTGTCTCATTTCAAATACAAAGTTGTGACCACAAAAAGAGGCAGTGTCCAGTTAATTACAGATTCCATTGTGTCATTAATCCTGGAAAAACACCTTTCATAGTCAGTAAAGTACCTCAAAACTGCATAGATGGCCAGTCGTGCTTGTAATGATGCATTAGCCAGCAGGTTCTTCCATTAGGTTATCAAAGTAATCTATGATGAATGCTGCCTCGGTGTAGCACGCTTTATAAGTGCAGTTGCTTTTCCACTTTGTGTGTGTATACAGTATGGGCTATATTTAGCCTCCTTCTTGTTTGCTAAGTGAAGCGGCAGTGCTTACTTTGAGTCAGCGTGCAGTGGTGCGTTTCTGATAGCTGCAGGGGAATCAACGTCAGAGACACCACGAAGCAAGCAGAGTGGACACGATGCCCTGAGTCACTTGGGAGTGTGAGGGCATGTGCATGTCTGAATGCGAGGTTGTGTATGTCATGCACATGACATAACAGTTCACATGGCCACTCACTTGCACATATTCTCTCTCTCTGGGTGAATCGTGTGTCCAGAGGTTGGGCTGGTGAGAATTTTTACAATTTTCCCTTTGACTGTGGAATGCAATATTTTTTTTTGTATGCTCATAAATTGGAACTAGGCTCCTTACCACTGTAATTTTGTAACTTTAATAATATTAACCAATGTAAACAACTGTATATTTAATACTGAAGTAAACGTTTAGTTCCAATAAAATAGTTACATGTTAAACATAAACATAGTTAAAATTTTAAAATGCTGCATTCGCCCTGGTCTTTTTATATATGGAAATTAAACTGCAAAAAAACAGCTTGTTTTGAATTCTGTTTTCATGATATGACAAAACCAATGCATTTACATAGATGTGCCTATTCTGCA
>JBBPCZ010000037.1:6678527-6692128 GCA_037974445.1 Brycinus macrolepidotus
TGCTGTGTACTGGAGGACCAGTGTCCTGCTCAAACACACTTACAAAACTGGTCTGGGCCGGGGCAAAGTTTCTCGTTTCTAAGAAGCCTCATTGTAGAATGCCGTGCTGTTGTTTGCACCCTTAGCTTGGTGTTGGTGTGCAGAGCTGTTGTATGCGCTGCTAGAAGTTGTCACCGGTGGTACTGTAGGTTCCAGCCCCTTGATCCTAGTATAACACTACATCAATAATGTAGCTGCACTGAATAATTCACTGTAACCTTAGCCACAGGTGAGGGAGGAAGGTGTCAGGATGATCTACAGGGAACTTTGTCACTTCTCTCGCTGCAGGATACAGGTGGACCCCCTTGACTTCCTCCTCTGTCCTCCACCCGTTTTTTTCCTTCCTACCCTTCTCACCCTTCTTCTCTTCCTCTTTACGTGCTTAGAAACAAAGCCAAAAAGTGTTATTTGGAGTGATGGCATAGAAGAATCACTTTTTTCTCCACAGAACCTTTCAGTAGGTTCTTTTAACTATCATTTTTGTAGAAGAGATATGAAAGTGTATCAGTATTTTCTTGGAAGCTTCGTTTTCAAGAGTGTATTCTTCTTCCTTCTTTTTCACCCCTCTTTTCCTTTTCTCTCTGTACATTTACCTGCTTTTGAACAAAGGACATGTAAAAATAACGGCCACCAAAATTTTGGTCAAAAATGTCACTTTTTGGAGAAATTCTTTGTTTCCTCTCCTCTCCTCTCCTGTTCCAGTCATTGCTGCCATAAAATGTAAAAGAATTCAATAATTATTTATGCATTGATGCTAATATGAAAATAATACATAAATAAATAAAAATCTGTCATATGTTTCCTGATAATCACTGAATACTGATAATAAGTTTATGCAAAAGAAATGATGGTTTAGGTATTAATTATATGAATGGTCACCAACCCTTTTCCCGGAGCACAGGTGGGTAATTTGGGTCCTGAAAGTAAATACTCTCCCTAAGATTTTGTTTCAACTGCATGGATACCTCAGCAGCTGGTTTAAGCAAAATAGAGAAGCCAGGCAGCTGGAACAAAATCATGCGGTGGATATTTACTTTCTAGACACAGCTTATCCACCTCTGTCCTAGAGATCTACTTTCCTGCAGTGTTTAGTTCCAACCTGCATCCAACATGTGGCCTCTTAATTCTTTCTGAAAAAGTAAATTAGCTGGAACAAGTGTGGCAGATGGCAGTGGTTAAAACCACTGTGCAGGAAGGTAGATCTTCAGGACTAGAGCTGGAGACCAATGGAGTAGATTATGGTACCAATGTTGAACAAAAAGAAGGAAACCTGCCTTGTTAAATAAGTAGAACATATATAACATGTACCGTTCATTCCAGAGCTTATAGCAGATACTGTACAAGGCCTTGAACCAGACTGCACCTCTAAATTACACTCATACTAATACAGCTATCGGGGGGTCTTGATTGATAAGAGCTTTTAGAAAGAGACCATGGCAGTCATCCTACTTTAGTTCTTCCAGTATTTACATATTTTGTGTTTATTTATGTTGATGAAGAAGTTAGAATGGAAAAGTAAGCACCAAAGGGACTTCTGGGATTCTTTACTGTGGTTTGCAAAATTGATGGATCTATTGGTATGCCTCCAGTGCATCGGTCCACTTGGTGAGGAGAATTTAACTGCATCACACTCCTTCTTTTTGTTTGTTTAGAATCAGATATAATAGATGTTGTGTGAGATGTGTAACAGCTATAGTATGGATCCTACAGAACCTTTTGGAGGACCTTTTTGGGGTTGTTTTTGTCTCCTCACATTCTTCTCTTATCTAAAGCCATTAATTGTTCTTTTTTAACACTTTTGTCTCCTCCATGTAGGTCTATTCATTTATGAACGTAAGTCCATGTTCCTCATCTGTATACTTTATAATTCAAGAGATGACTATCAAGGCCCTCTTAAATCAGTCTTAATATGTAGCCTAAAAGGGTAGCATTGAATTTTTTCGAAAATGAATGAACTGCCGACAGATGCGATTCATTTTCCATGATCCCAAGAGCTTTACACTATAGTCTCATCAGGCTCCAGTCAAGGAGCATATTGAGCATTCAGTAGCATTGTATGAAGTAATTGTACACTGTCCTTTTAGACTTTAGAAACACACAAGAAATAATCCTTTCCTATTAAAAAAGAGCCATTTGAACCATTTCAAGGCAGCAAAGTACTTCCATTTGATCAGTTAGAAAAGACGAAAAATTGACCATGTTCTCAATTCATTAGATACACTTCTAACAGTAATCTTCCAAATGGTTCTTGACTTGTATGTATAGTACTAGAACAACCTTTAATTGTTATAGAACCTTTACATTACCTGCATTATGAGTTTTTTGCTGTCACACATCTAATTTACAAAAAGGTTCTTTGAAAAACTATTCATTAAAAGGTTCCTTAGGAAGCCAAAAGTGTCTCTTTTTTGCACCTTTATCAATGAATTGCTCTGTTGCTAAAGAAGCAGCTCCATTCAAAATTAGATGTATTCCCATTTTCTTCCCTAGGCTTTCATAATAGAAATTTGAAATTGACTTGTTTGGACTTTTTCCAAGGAAATGAAATGCTTTTATTTGATTAGTTACAGAAGCAATGTAACCATTCACACACTCACTTCTTTAGATACATACAAATGAAGTTTCATTCAAAATTAGTAGAGTTTCACATTTCCCAGACTGCAGAGATACTTCTTGTTTGGTTTTGTTTTTTGGTTGGATACTTTTCAAGAGCACCAAACAGTGAGACAGCTTTACCAAGGTGGAATGCTGATCTTGATCTTTTAATAGGCAAAGAGACCTGTGCAATGGTAGGGCAGTGATTTATTTCTTTGTAATAGAAGTTCTCCATTGATTGCAAATAACACCTTATCTTTGGAACAAGATGGACCTATATAAACCTTAAACCTTGTTAAATGTGGCAGGGAAACTGCTGACTTTGTGTATGAATTACTGGAAAAAAGTTCCATCTGACTTAAAGTGAGCTGAAATTGGACACGTGATATTACCTTATGGGCATTCCAAACAGGAATGTTAAAGGGTAACAGTAAATGATTGCTTTCACTGACTTTCATTTTACTGAAATGGATTTCTGATAACCCTCTAACAAATGAGATGGAATAGTCTATGGAATTATAGGCCAGTATGAAGTGTAATCGTTATATATATTTTGGGTCTTTTCAAAAAATGTGTAGGATGTGTAGCGCTGGGCAGCTGGTGGCCTAGTGGTTAGGAGATGCTCCTGCAATCAGAAGGTTGTGGGTTTGAATCCCAACTGCTAGTGTCATCACTGAGGTACCCTTGAGCAAGGTACCATCCACACACACTGTTCCCTGGGCGCCGCTCGTTGGTGGCAGCCCACTACTTCACATGGGGAATGGGTTAAATGAAGAGAAAGAATTTCACATTGTTCACACTGTGTGCTGTGTTCATGCATGGCTATAAGGGGCCACGTTATTTCAGTTTTTTTAATGATTAGCTAATGGTTCTAGATCTTTTTATTGAGTTAGTATTATGTTCCCAATTATTTGACCTGTAGCTTGGTACTTTTTCTTTTTCTTTTTTTTTTTTTTACCTTTTAAAGTTTTCGTTTCTTGTCAGCATTCTGAGTACAGATGTGCACAGATGATGATATTAATTCGTGTGTGAAGTATAAGCTATAAGAATGAAAATGAAGCTGTGATTGTGTACTTACGATTGTGTGGTCTATGTTCAAGCTGCAATAAATAGCCATATGTTTGTAAAAATGAAAAGATAAAATTGTCTGCGGTTCGTGCTTGGAAGACATGGCCATGACAGAAGAGTGACAGAATTGAGTGAGCATTGTTTGTTCAGATGTATTTCCTTCGTGAGAGTACTGGAGGCATGTGCCGCATTGCTAATTGGGAAGCTGTTGCAGAATGGTGTTGTGTCTGATCAATAGCCATTCAGGAGATAATAGCACAACAGAGGATTGCTGTTCGTCTGAGACCTCAGCTGGCACACGGACTCCGCAAAGGCAATCTGACACGGTACTTCTTATCACAAGGCATCGCCAGACCAAGCTCACAACAAAAGGACTCCTCTGCAAAGAGAGATTCTCTTGATAATATCGAAGGAACCGAAGATGTCAGAGCTAAAGTTTGAGCCTCATTGCATTCCTGCTGTAGGAGAACATGCCCATTCTCAGCTATACACTCCGAAAGCTTTATTCAAATATATTTATATGCAAGCCGGAGAATAGTTATCTGCGAACAGTGCTATGCGGATGCTGTTTGGTGTCGACAAATACTCTTCTGAGGCTGATAGGAATCAATGTTTTAGAACAGGTGAATTAGCATGCTAGGTGGCCGGTGTCTGTGCCAAGTTTGGTCTAATCAATTCTTTTCTCCTCCTTTTCTCTCCTCCCTCTTTTCTGTCTCTCTCTCTCTCCCACCATTCCTGTCTCCCTTGCCTGTCCCTTCCTAACTCCCTCCCTCCCTCCACCTTCCCTTTCTTGCACTCCGCGATTCCAGCGGCGGCTACGAAAAACAAAGCGAAAGGTGAGTGGGCTCCTCCATCTTCCCTGCTCCTTGATTAATGGGGGAACACTATTCCCAATAAACTGTGTTGAGATAGCTCCCTTATCTTTGCTACAAGCCTGCCAGACACCACCACTCCCTCTCTTCTCATAGTGGACTGGAATTCACTTCCAAGAGTTTTGCCTGGTCATCCATGCGGTTTATCATCCTTTCTAACCTTTCATTCTCTACCTTTCTTTATCTCAACAACCCTCCCATTCTCTTTTCATTTGCTTTTCCTTACCGCCCTACCTCTTTTTATTTTTCTTCACCTTATCATGCTAATATTATTATTATGCTAAACAGCAGGAAAAAATAGAGATTTCACTGATGCTAATGCATTTTAACATCTAGCAAGCTAACTATACATTTAGCTTTGTATTAGTTGACAGAAGCTCTAGTGCTGTAATTGAACCGCAGTATCTTTTGATGTATTTATATTACTGTTTATTCGGTGTTAGGTGTTCCTGGTAGCTAAATGGCTCCTAGCCTGGAACTGTGTGGAGGTTTTTAAAGCTTTAAAAAGATACATGCATCATGCATCTCATTTACAGAAAGGTTCTTTAAACCATTGAAAGGTTCTTCAGGGAACCAGAAGTGGAACACTTTATGGCACCTTTATTTTTATGAATGTAGGTCTCCTTGAGGTAAGTGTAGAGTTGGCAGTGTTCAGTACAGCAAAGTCTCTCTTTGAAAGCTGAAGGCTGAGAAACAGGCCTGTCAAACCCTTGAGCAGTCCCACTGTGGAACAAGAGAAAGCCTCACGTTTCTAAAGGTGGACGGAGGCAGTGAATTTCGAAATGCAGAAAGGGGAGATGCAGAGAATTCCTTTCACTCTTGGGGACAGAAGTGGAGCTTTGATCTAATAAGTGAAGATTGTGATGCAGATGAGTGGGTTCTGAGCTCGTCCTGATAATTCAGTATTGTGGGAATTTCTCACACCCATTGAAAGACATCAATTATAAGGGCTTGATGTTCTAGCTGTGGTGTTAACAGTGTTGTTTCATCCAGCTGAATCTAATGAAATTGGATTCCAATCAGATTCAAATACTTCGGAAGAATTCGATTTTTGATACACTCTTAGAAATTAAGGTTGCTGCCTATTTTTGAAGGTCAACGTCTGGAAAATACCTCTTACTGGTAAAGAACCTTTACACTATATGCATTTTTGTTAAACTTCAATAAGGTTCCTCAAACTCACACTTCTTATTTATACAATGGTTTTATAAAATAAGAAAGTTGTTCTTATGTGGAACTGCTCCAGAGAACCCTTTTTTTCACCTTTATTTTTAAGTGTAGCTGGACTAACCACCCACAGTAAATGGTGGAATGCATTTTTGTAGTTATGTTTACGTTTACGTTTACGTTTACATAATTTAGCAGATGCTCTTATCCAGAACGACATGCATCAGTTATCAGTTATCTCACCAAAGACTCTTTTAGAGTATCTTAATTCTTCACTTTGTTCTTTGACAAAATGACAAAACCTACTGAAAGTATGTTCTCATTGGTCTGAAGTAAATGGAAAGAGGGCTCTTTATTCCCTGTGAATGCTCCTTTTCAATTTCAGTATAATAATACATGGTTGAAAATGTCTTTATTCTAGGTGTCAAGGAGATATGTCTTTTAGATTTCAGGAAAAGGTCATTATACTGCATAGAAATCATTATAGAGAAACAATTATGTTTTCAATCTTTGTGTGTTGGGAGCTTCTGCAAGACCTTAATGTCAGAGCAAAACAAATAGGTTCCTTAATCGTTCTTCTCTTGGATGTAGGGTTCTAGACAAGACCTTCCATTGGTATCAAACTGTTATATTATGTGGAGGGTCTTTAATCTTTTAAGAGGTTCTTCACATTTGCATATCTCATTTACAAAACTGGTTCTTTAAAGCACTATTAATTTAAAAGTTCTTTAAGGAAGCAAACTTGGTTCTTCTGTGGCATTGCTTCAGAGAATCCTTTCTTTCACTGTTCTTTCACTGTGTAGATGTAGTAAAGCATTAACCAATATTCAGGAGTTAACAAAGTTTGACAGTTACAGCTTTTCTGTGTTTTGTTTCAAATTATTTTCATTAACATTCAGATTTTTGGTGAACCAGTGAAGTGAGATTTGAATAAATGAGAATTGGTTTAAGCAAGACTCTAAAGGGTTTCTAGCACTTACAGGCCCTAGTTTCAATTGCTCCTGATAACCTGAGCAGTGCATGCAGAGAGCATAATCTGCAAATGTTTGTTTTTTCAGTCTTTTTAGCTGTTTACAACTGCTTCAGTGATAAACTTTTTAGCATTCCCAGTCATGATGTTTAGGCAGTAGATTACATTAAATATGTCGCTATGATGCTTCTTTTATTTATTTGTTTGTTTGTTTAGTAACAGCTTAGCTAAATAGAAGATAGAAGCTGCTGTAGAAGCAACGATGCCATCTTTGATTTGGTCCATAAAACTTTCAGAACATGTATTATTCATCCAGGAATTCATTTACAATCTCCAGTTTTTCCGCAATGAATCTGCGTTATTGAAGTCTACAAAGTGAGCCATTTGACACTGCCCGGATTGTATGCAGCTTAGCTCTGGTAAACATCCTCACTGGGGCTTTAAATGCAAACTACAATCCTACAGTGGCCGTTTATCCCAAAATTAAACTGAGAGAGATAACTTGAGAGAGAGAGGCTGCCCTGCCCCTCACTACAGTGAGCCATGTGCAGTGCAATGCAATGCATCTTTTATGATGTTATGGGAAATCCATGGCTGTGGTAATGACTAAGGCGGTGTCTTGTAGATCACTGAGCCAAAGAGGCATCCCCTAATCTTATTTGCAGTCTAATAAAAATATTGGCATTGTGCACTCAGTTCCATATTTATATTTATCAAACAGAGGCATTCGATTTGTGTTTGGTAGCCACAGTTACAGAAAAAACATTGCTTATCATTAGGTTTTTTTTCAGGCTTTTGCATTTGGCCTCAAGTCATTGGATATTGGCACCAGGTCACATAGAGCAGAGACTTTTCGCAGTCACAACTTGTTATAACTGGACAATAACTGGAAAAGTTTTTGTATATAAATATAAAATTCTGTATTTTTATAAACACTGCTGTCGTAACAAACTTTGCATCTCGGTTACAAATGTGGTAACACGTCAGCATAGTGGGCATTGTAATGACCTTGCAAAGCCCTTATTAAGTATTATCAAGCCGAGAGCTGGTAATTAACTTACATAACTGGAATAATAAATAGTAAGCGGAGTGAAATGAGCATTTTTCGGAGTATTGTATTTGTGTATTAGACATTGCAACACTGATGCTTTTAATGAATATGCTAATTAAATAACTATTCATTACTACTTTATTAAGGAGTAATATGAATAAATCATTTTTTTTGAGCACCTTATGTGTAACCTTTAAGGTGGCAGAAACCCTTTTGAAAACTCTGCTGGAGATGAGATTGGTCAAAACATAATAATGACATTTTTCCCTTTTAAAGATAAAATCTGTACATTTTAATAGATTAACACTAGCATTTTATGCAACTAACACAAGTCAAATTAAATACAATGTTTTCCAATATGAATTTATTTTCTCATAGGTCAACACAAAGACTCATTTTGGAGTTATAGTACTCCTGTATGGGTTACAAGCACATTGATTGAGTGTTAAAGTAATCCAGACTCAGTAGGTGTGTACACATTGTTACAATAAATGTTCTTTAAAGAAGCAAAATTGGTTCTTCTGTCCCATCAAAAAAGAATCATTTCTTTCACTGTTCTTCTTAAGAGTGTAGAAGTAATAAAGAGTTAACAAAGTATCCAAGAGTTAACAGTGTTTGACGGTTACAGCACTGCAGAGCTTTTCTGTTTTGTTTCAAATATTTTTTTGGAGATTTTCAGTCAAATCTTTTTGGTGAACCAGTGAAATGAGATTTGAATAAATGAAAATTGGTTCAAGCAATGCTTTAAAGGTTTTCCAGGATTTACAGGCCCTAGTTTCAATTGCTCTTGATAACTTGTGCAGTAAATTCTGAAAGCATCGACAAACGTCTGTTTAGAGTTTGTCTCTAACAAACTAACATGTATAAACGAACATGTATAAATCATCCAATTCGTTTACATTTACCCATATTTCAGATTTAAATTTCCGGATTCAAGTCTATTTTATGCTGTTTGCTTATGAAAACTTGTGTAAAATACGCACTTCTCTTTGCCACTTCACTCCTGGTATAAAACTTGGCTTCTCACACAGTAATATTGAAGTATTA
The DNA here is from genome assembly GCA_037974445.1 of Brycinus macrolepidotus. Taxonomy (NCBI): domain Eukaryota; kingdom Metazoa; phylum Chordata; class Actinopteri; order Characiformes; family Alestidae; genus Brycinus; species Brycinus macrolepidotus. The sequence continues at coordinate 6,687,337 of JBBPCZ010000037.1, forward strand.
GACAAATAAGATAAGATAAGATAAGATAAGATAAACCTTTATTAGTCCCACAAGTGGGAAATTTGCAAATGAATACAGTTTTGATCTGGACTTAAAAGAGTAAGAAACTGGACTGCTTTAAAACTTGAGATAATCTAAGAGTAGCTTAACAGAGCAAAACTATGTACTCTACTTGTTCTTTTAACTTATTATTTAAGACTAATGAACTCAATTTTAAGGTAACCTGGTTGCTAAATAAGTTAATACACAAGCAATTACTGTATTAAATTAGGATTTTACAAGGTATTTCAATGTTCTCCTATATTGTTACCTTCAAGATACCTTCTAATATTGTATTCTAAGTACTTTTTGGCCATTTCTGTTGTTCTGTGATGGAGCAAATGTTCAAAATGTAACTTAGCATTATCAGATAATGTAAATAAATAAAAAATAAGCCAATTGAATTATTTGGAACATCTTGACGCTCTCCATTCATATAAACTTCATTGACTTCTACTCTCTCCCTTCTATCCCATTATCACAATGGTGTGTCCTTCTTTCTGCTGCCATCACATTTAATTGCTCCTTTTTCCCACGCTGTTATACATTGAATCAATACAACACTAATCTCCAGTAGAAGAGGCTGAGAGGGAAGTGTAGAAGTGTGACCTGCTTGTCCTTGGTTGGGTCCAGAATTGAGAATTCTGTACACACTACGTAGGTAACCACATGCAGACACACACACACACACACACACACAAACACACACACACACACACACACACACACACACATTTATATATATATAAATATGTACACTCAGGCACATGAACACCCACACATATTTTGCCTTCTACCTCACACATTTCCTTCACTTTCCCTTGCTGACCTCAGGGTATTCTGCAGAACTTCATCCATTTTAAAAAGTGTGAAGATTTTGGTATGCACTTGGCTTGAATTTGACTCCTGCGCATCCAGGTATTCATTTAAGCTCAGACAAAAACATATCACCTGTGTTTTAGAAGTGAAGTGGCCGAGCGTTAGAAGAAAAGTGGGCTCAGCGTGTGAGTCTGTATTGGAGCTAAAGTAATCCCAACCACCTGCACCTGAATGGCATGAATAATGTATACTCATTCAATAAGCAGCCACACCACAGGCAGCCAGTTTATCTGTGTGTTGTCTTTGCATTCTGTGCGTGTGTTTGTTTGTGCATATGTTTTTGTCCAAGAGTGAATGTGTTTTTGTGTGTGTGTGTGTTTGTGTTTGTGTTTGTGTGTGTGTGTGTGTGTGTGTGTGTGTGTGTGTGTGTATGTGTATGAGTTTGTGTATGTGTGTGTGTGTGCGTGTTGTTAACGTTGGCCTGGGCAATGGCCGACGCTCTCTGGCTGGAAAACCCAAACATGCACCTAGAGACTGCATTCTCCGGAACGCTGGGTGGTGCTGTTAATGCAGGCAGCCTTGCAGTGGTGGACCAGCTTCCTTCAGGGCACTGGGCTGTTCTGTCATTACAAGTGGCTAGGGGGTGCTCTCTGGAACACCATGGGGCGCTGTCAATGCAGGCGTCATGGTGTCGCTCTCCGAAGTACCCGGTGGAGTGTGTGGTGCACTCTAGAGCACCTGGGGAGAGTGTAGCCACACTGGAGGATGTAGACTTCTCTTGGCCCTCATGGCTACTGCCTCCAGACGCCCAGGCACCACCTGGGCCTATGGAGCACTCCAGAGCACCTGGTGGAGTTGATGACCCAGCTGGTAGCTGGGTAGCACTCTCTGTAGCCCTGGGTGGTGCTAGGGTGACCACCGTGGGCCCAGTTGGTGCCTGGGCGTCTGGAGGCAGTACCATGAGAGCCAAGAGAAGTCCACATCCTCCATCATGGCCATACACTCCCCAGGCTAACTTCCTCACTCCTGCAAATGTGGCCTGTGGCCAGGAGAGGAGCGAGAGGGCACAGAGACAGGTTTGTGCTCAGGATGAAGCAGGGAAGGGCAGGACTAAGGCCAACAGACTCAGCCAGCTATATGCCAAGGAGAGAGAGCGAGTGAAAGATTGTAGTTCAAGGAGGAGGCAGGATAGTAGGGGAACTCTGCAATTGGCTACCTCCAGTTTGGGAACACAAGGATCTAGGGACTCCCTTTCCCACATTAGTTCCTCCTGGTTTACGCCACAGTAGAAGAATCCAAGACCCTTGTACATGCAACCCTCTGGGACAGAGAGTGCATTAGGGCACCAAATACACCATCCAAGCTATGGGGCAGGTCCATAGTGTTTCTCATGCTGGGGAGGCAGTTGATCCATGGCCACTCAAGCTCCACCGGCTCAACGGTGAAGGCCAGATACAGTAAATCCTTCGAGTCTGCAACTGGCAGCCAGCTAGTTGGCTGCCCGACGGTCCCGCATCTTCTTTTGGTCATTATTCTAACTTCAATCTCTGTGCGAAAAAAAAAACAGAAAAAAGAAACGAAATTTATGGTACATTTTTCCACCCATGTCTCTGGACGAGCTGCCACCAGTAGAGGGTGCTGCCTGCAATCTCTACCACTTTGAATGCCATCCCAAAGAATGGCCAGTGCTCACTGGCTGGGAAACCCAACGCACCCAGAGACACAAAATGACACCAGAGTAGGTGCAAGACTTTATTTAAACTAAAGAAACATGACAATTCAAAAGAACAAATGAAACCACTGCCAGACTTGACGGTTACTACCGGGTTCTCTCACTAGTCTCCTTTCAAGCCAAGCTCTATCTAGCAGATTGCATAGTTTATCTCCAACCCTAGCCTAAAGCATTTTCAGATGTGGAGTTTTACCTAGGTGCTTAATGAAACAGGAAGTGGGTAAATGTGAATCCAAGCTGGAGTCAAAATCCCAATAAAGATCACATGGCAATCATTTGGCCTGAGACCCAGCACAATACCTGGATAAGTGGACATTTCTGCGACAATTTACAGTTAGGTTTTTAGTTTAGTTTTCTGGATGAAAGAGCCTCATTGTGGAGTTTTCTGTCGTGTATGATTCAGAAATAAAGGAGCTGTTGGCCATTCATGCTGTATGACTGCATGCATTGCAATAAAATACTGCATGTGTGAATGACTCAAAGACTCCAACATTATCGGTAAAAGTATATTAATAATGTCTCCTTTGTGTGAAAAGAGCTTTATACATCTGATGCAGTTAATAAAATTTTTCAGGGGCATGTGAATACTAGAGGCAAATGTGTTGAGCAGTCCAAGACCAGAGGAATTTTGGGAGGGTTTTAGAAGGGGTGTATCCTTGGATTTCATCACCCCCCTTCAAGCTTCACAAGTTCAAAAGTTGCCCCCAGAGGTGCACTCTCATTATAAGATCCTGCCTGTCTCCACAAGGCTATACTTGTTACAGCTTTGAGTATGTGGGACATGTACATATGTGCTTGTCCCTGTGCGTGTGGACTTGTGTGTGCTTGCATGCTGATGTATCGTCCAAGTCGAGCTTGGCTTGTTTCAACTTTATCTCAGTTTCCCTTGCTCCTCTTCATATAATGAAATGACAGCCAGACCCACTACAATTAACAAACTGCTCAATTCTGATGTTTGTTTACAGAGGCAGGAACAGCTGCGCACTGCTCTAATTGTGCAAATGAGAGTGGAACTGCTGATGCCAGTTCATTTGTTGTTTTGAAATTAATTAGATTTTGCTAAATCAGAAATTACAGTGTGTCTTGGAAAGTGCATGTCCTGCCTTGTATCTGCAAGTAGCATGTAGTTCTCCCCGTGTGTAATTAAATTTATTCATAGAATGAGCCCCGGCAAATCATTACTCTCTCCATGTTTGCCTGTTTCCCCTAAACTGGTGTATTATGGGAAAACTCTTAACCAGGCAATATTCCAGATGTTGGCAATTAGGAATCTCTAATAAAATGCTTGTATCGAGTAGGCCCTGATAATTACCTTAGTGAATGTTGTCTTCATGTTCATTTGTCAGTCCCTGGTGCAGCAATTCTTGTCAGACAGAATAGACAGCCGGCCAAATCTGCACTGTTTTGGAGGCCCACGATATCAGCAATATAGTATGCTTTCATTTGACTAAAATGACTGAAAATGGCAGAGTGGATTCATGTTTCATCTCTGATTACAAAAATATACAGGATTTCTTTCATAAAGAAGGATCACTGCTCTTCCACTAATGACTCATACATAGATAGCTGGTTGTATGGATGGATGATGTAGACAAATGCCCATTTCTATAGCTTTGAACAGCTACTTGAGTAGTTGAGTAGAGGATAGGCACCATGATCTGGGCTAGGCTTTGCTACTCCTGTTACATTTCAGATACAGTCCCTAGGTAAATCTGTCCACTCTGCCGCCATTTTTGCAAAACCATCAGGCATTCATAAAGACCAATGGTAGCTTGTATTAAATACCTTAAATAAACAAAGTGGAAAGTGAATAATTGTAATATTCATGTTTCAGCTGTTTTTGAAATTGAAATTGAAATGTACAGCTTTACATTCATGCCTTAAGCATTTGACTTGTAATACATAAGGATTATTTTGGCAAAACAAAATATTTACTGAATTGTTCACTTAAACAGATGTTGTCAATCAGCCAAATGTCCAAATTTTGGTTATTTAGTTAAGCACTGGAGCTCTGAAGCTGCTGTTGCTAACTAACACTAGAAGTAATTCATCATACAAATTGTTTCCATAAAAACTGTCACACGCACCAGATCATGACGTGCACAGGATTCCAGAAATGACGCACGTCACGGGGTATTTAACCGGCATGGCGGCAGGTTCAAACCGCTCAGTCATTGAGTCGAGTTTCCTGGCCAGCTCACC
>JBBPCZ010000037.1:6692228-6709249 GCA_037974445.1 Brycinus macrolepidotus
ACACTGGTCTAACCGTGGTTTCAGTTCATCTCTCGTCTGCTCCGTGACAAAAATGTCCTCAAAACTTCTCTCAACCCACTGCATTCAGCTCTGCATTAGGGTGGCACAGACTTGTTGATGTGGTTTAGGACACAGTATGACTTCATTGTGCAAAAACAATGAACAAAAATACCAAACAATCTAAGGAATAGGAGTGCTGATCTAGAATCAGTTGTGTGAAGATTTGCTCATTTTTATAGCTCAAGGTAAATCATACACGTGACAGTAAGTTGTAATCCACACCAAAAAATCGGTGGCATCTTAAAAATTAGTGTTGACTTCTAGTATTTGTTAGCAACATTAGCATTATAAACTAACAAACCAAAATTTATGTTGACTGATCAACTTCATCTGGGGTTAGTGGAAAGTTCTTTAAGCCTTTCCTGCCTAAGTGGAATATTCCATTATTTGATACCAATGTGGCCTGAAACTGAAAAACCTTTTTGTGTGATTACTAGCCTCTGTCTGAACTGATAGCCAAGCTAACATCTTGAAAAATAACAGGCAGGATGAGAAACAACCATGTTGCGCAGTTTAGAGATAGCATTGTTATTTGTGAGTCCTTTTCTTGCTGAAGGAAACACTGAAAATTAAACTGATGTCACAGTAGACAATAAAACTTTATTAGCAGCGATGGAGAAAGTACCTCAATATCAGCCCATTACAACCCACCCAGTCCCATGAATTAAATGGCAGCAGCTCCATAGCTAGGTAGCTTTCTTTGGAAATGAAAATTTAACAATGATTAGCAGGACAGCTTGCTAGCTAACAGCACGGTAGAGGCTAGGCATAATGGTCAGTAAAGTCCTTTACACATGCTTTGGGGATACTCACCATAGATTTAACTAACATTCAGCTAAAAGCCATTGAATGCAACTGAACATTAAGCTCTATTAAATTTATCCCTACACCTAAAAAGTTTGTTAATCATGAAAGTATCTATGGATAATTTATAAGGGACCCTCAAAAAAATTATGACCCCATGATCTGGCTAAACTATATGTTGTCTTATTGCATTTAAATATCTTAATAAGAGTGAGTATGGTATGCATATATGCTGTGTATTTTTTAGAGTTGGCATTTGTGTGTCTCTATTTTCTGCAAAAAAAAGCCACAGTGATAAAACAGACTGCTGTTTGCAGAGCTTTAAAAGGAAACTGATATCACAGCAGGCATGCCCCTCTTCAAAATGAGAAAAAGAGATGGGGGAGCTTTATTAGTAGTAATAATTCAGCCTTTTATTTAAAGGGCGAAAGTGTCTCCGTATCAGTCCTCATAACAGTCAAGCCGATTCCATTATTTAAGCCCCAGCAGCTCCTTATTGTCTCCGTCCTCGTCTTCGGTGTGTGTCCTCTCACTGCAGAGAGCCCTGCCGTTCTAATTAACAATCCGACCAATGTCCCCCATCCCGAAAAAGGGCCGCCTCTGCAGGGGAAAGAAATGATCAAGGACAAGTAGCCCCCACTGCCCGCTGCTACCCCCTGTCTGTCTCCTCCAATCCGGAGAAGGGCGTCTTGTGGAGTTTTGTAATGTTTTGCAGCACCTCACAGCAACAAGGAAGAAAGTTATTAAGCTCACATTGACTGGTGCCAATTTAGTTCTTTTTTCCTGACATTTCGGAAGAGCCATCCCAGGCTGAAGCTCATGTAGGTGTCTGGAAGTGTATTTGCTGGGGCCATGGGGGGCGTATGGGACAGATTACCCAAGGGCCATCTGTTTATGCTCTCGCAGCCTGGCACACTGTGCGCAAACATCTGGCCACACACTGTCTGGTACAGGCTGGCAGCCCTGAAACTCTTGAGGCCATGTTTTCATCCACGGGTGCTCACATCTGCGATTCCCTCTTCCACTCATGCTGACCTGGCTAACTATGATGAAGAGCTTAGTTTTATATTAAAGGAATAACTTTTCAGTCTGTCCTCTATAAACCATATATGTATCATGTAAAAGAACAGAAAACTAGATCATTCAAAACACATTTATAATTGAAGCCAATGGGCAGGTACTGTAACATCCTTTAGTTGGCTTGTTATAAATATGTTCATATTCTTTTTCCCTAGCTACAGGTGAAAGCCTGGTTTTGTTAAGTAAAATATAGTAAAACTAAATTAGATTCAGAAAGTACCCACCATTAAATAACGGTTAATATTTTTTTCAAACAGCTTACAATAACTCAGTAAATAATTAACCCTTACAAACATTAGGTTTATGGCTAGGGTTTGAATTGGAATGTTTGATATATCCATAAGAATCCAACTTATGGCATTTTAATCTTGACCATCACCAAAAGTCACATTTAAAAAAAGCATTACATGAGTTCCAGACCACTGCTGGTTCCAGCTGGTTAGACTGTTGCAAATCCTTTACAGGCACTGCACTGCATCACTTACCACTTTCACATTCAGGTTTGTACCAGGTAAAAAAATCTCTTGCTTCAATAACTTCAATAACAGAATTACTTGAATCATAGCCTGATGGTCTTTTTTCTTCTTTGTTTTTGGTGTGAAAAGAGTGATACTAGTGTGGATATTAACATGCTGGCCTGCCATGCTCGCCTCACCTGTGTCTTTAAAAAGTAAAGAACAATAAACAAATAATGTTTTAGGGGGAAACTGTGTATATATATATATATATATATATATATATAGATAGATAGATAGATAGATAGATAGATATAATTATATTGAAACATTAATCTACATTGACATATTTGTCAACCCAAAGTATTTCATTTTTCAGTATGTGGTTTCCATCAGAATTTTGAGCTTACTTTCTTTCTTTCTTATCGCATCAGTTCTCACATGGCAGGACAACTCTGTCTGGGCTGGAAAAAGAAAGCATCAGGCCTTATCAGCCCAGTCCTGCCCTCGTACATGAGGTACTTGATCCAGCACTCTGATACTGCTCATTCAGGCACTCTGATGAATAAACATTGCGCTTGCCTCGTATTAGCAGATCTCCGCTGATAAACTGCAACGTTGTGAAAGATGAGCCTGGTTTGTGTTTTGCTTGTATGTGTTTCAATGATTGTCTGTGTGCACACACTCACATGTGTGTGTGTGCATGTGTATGTCCAGGCTAAAGGTCAGAAGCTTGTCTTCCTCCGGGCAGTGTGCAGGGTCTTGGAGAGCTGCAAAATCTTGCTAAAGGTCAGCTTGTTGTGGCTCCTCTATCTAAAAGGTTACGGCAACATGTGCAGGCTTCAGGATGCAGGCCTGTAGCTCTCTCCCACACATGCACGCAGCCCACACTCCACAGATCCTTAAAAGAATATAACTGTGAGGACTGCTGGAAACCGATTGTATTGAAAAAGTCATCTGGAGGTCACTTGGCAAAATTGTGTCAGCAAAAAGACATTAAAGGATAATTATGGTAAATCATGGATTTTTTTAAATGAGCTCAATGTAGCATGTAAAAAGTTTCAAAATGCAACATTCTCTCCCCAGTTCATATGGTCCAATGAACTACAAAAAACAGTACAATTTGAATTTTTTGTGATGTCACATTAGTGATTGGTGATTAGTGATATCTTCCCATTCAGCCTACAGGACTTTAGCCCATGCCCACAAGACCATACATGAAAGATATAAGGAGTGTTTCAGACAGAACTGCTCTTGAATGGACACAATACAGCATAGTTTTATTAAAGGAATAGTTTGACAATATTAAAGTGGTGCAATAAATAAGGAGGAATCTCATCCAAGGCCAGTCCACGTCTTTGTGAATATCATCTCAAACATTGTCTGAAATGGCTGCCTGAATCTGTAAAGTTTTGTTAATATTTATAGCTCACGCTGAGTCACACTCTGTCCTAAAACATGGGCTAGTCTGTAACCTCAGTGAAGAACTGAAGGTGGTTTGAGAGCATTGAGAAAAGTCTGGTGATTTTTTTTTTTTAACCAGAAACAGTTTGGATGACTATTGTTAGCAACATTTGCCTCTACATATACTATACTTGCACACTATATGGCCAAAAGTATGTGGACACCTACATGAGGTGGGAGTGGGGGAAAAAGTACCGATATGTAGGTGTATGTCATTTCAACCGCATTCTTCCAGGACCACGGTGAAACCCAAAGAACAAATACGGAACACCACAAAGAACAAAAACAAAACACCATATGACTACACAAGTGCAGGCATGGCATGACTAAAGAGAGAGTGCAAAAAAACCACAAGACTACACAAGTGCGGGTAGGACAGGACAAAAAGAGTAAGTGAAAAAAAAAATACAAGGGCAACAGTACAGTAATTTACAGGACAAACCAAATAAACAGTGGAGTGGACAGGAGCCGTAACAGTACCAGAGTGAGTGAATATGGTATTATTGCCGTTGTTAAGTGTGTAAAAAATGCAAAGGATTGCAAAGATTGAGGTGCACAGCAGTAAATAACTGCAAAAATAGCAAATAGTAGCAACATGATTAGAAAATGTACAAATTAATTAATAAATTAGTAAATAGAGGGTATTTACAGTAGTGGTTGGAGAGTAAGTTTTCTTTGTTTATGGCAGAAGTTTAATGTGTGTATGCAGTGTGATTGGTAGAAAATAAGCAGTTCAGTTCAGTGTGTGTGTGTGTGTGTGTGTGGTTGCAGAGCTTGTCCAGCAATCCATCCTCGAGGTTATTTTCTTGTAAATATCTTAGTTGTAGCCATGGAGAACTATTTAATGAAACTCCAAATGCAAATGTCTTGTGTTGATGTTGCTGCCAGAGGTAGAACTCTGTAATGAGTCAGTCCTCTTCATGTCTGACCTGCTGTTCCATTTCACAATAATAGCACTTACAGTTGATTTGGGCAGATCTAGCAGGCACGACTTTCATTAACTGATTTGTGACATTCTATGCCAGTGCCACATTTAAAGTCACTGAGCTCTTCAGTATGACCCATTCTGGTGCCCATATTTGTCTATGGAGATTACATAGCTATGTGCTTGATTTATATACATTTTGCCAGTGTGTATGGCTGCAAAGACACTAGAGAGATGTTTACATACTTTTGGCCATATAATGTATTTCAGTATTAAATGCACAGTAACAAAAGCAGCCTAATAAATGGTAAGGGATAAAGACAAGTTAGGGAAATTGTCATTTACCATGAATTACAACTCTTTTTTGTGCACAAACCCACACAGCTGTCATAAGTGAAGGAAACATAATGCACAAGCATGTCGGTTATGGCACCTTTAAACATTACAATGAGCAGAATAGGCAGAAAGGGGCTATGTCTATTAATATTAGAATGACAATCATTCTAATATTAATGATTGTCATTCACTCCATATGTTTTCATCCCTCTCCATATGTGTATGTACACAAGTCACTCTGGGTGAATTGCAATGAGTTAAAGTGTCAAAGAAATGATAATTAATAACAGAACAGTTTCTCATTTGTGTTCTGTTTTGGAATATATATACAGAATAAGTCCACACTTCTGTAAATTTTTGAGCTTTTGTGTTGAGGGAAAAATTAAAATATTAATTTTTACATTTTTTCACAAAACTACGACTTCATATTAAAATCATACTGTTTCTTGTACTATTTTCCTCTCGTTATTTTTCACACTGTCTTGTCTCGTTCCTCATTCTCTCTCTGTGCGTCTCTCTCTCCCACTGTGGGACAGTAGTTGAGGACGAAGGGGAGAGGAAAGCTAATTTTACACATGGAGCTGAGAGACAGAGAGAGAGAGCGAGAGAGAAAGAAAGAGAGAGAGAGAGAGAGGAAGGAGGAGACAGCATGTGATGGACAGAGAGGGATGGCGTAAGGGAAAGATGGAGAGAGAGAGAGAGAGAGATGTGAAGGGGGGGTCACGGCCCACATCAGACAGCAGCAGTCCCCGGGGAGGCGCGTCTCAATCAGGCCGCCCTGGCCAGAGGGAAGGGTGGAAGGACTCACTTCACTGCTCAATTAAGCAAACACTGGAACATGCCGGTCCTAATCAAATCACCACAATGCACCCAGTCTCCAAGGGGCACACCAACAGGAGAACAAGAGCCATGCAAATTCTTCCCTTTTTCTTCACTTAGAAACTATACATACTCCACACCGTGTAAGGAAGAAACAGCAGGAGGAGGTACAAATCGGTCACCCAGAAATTTCCAAAGGAAGGCCTTCCATTTTCTTCAGCCAGGACGGAGAAAAAAGCTTTTATTCCACCCTCTGGAGCAGTGGAGATGCAGAGCTTTTATTCTGCTCTTTTGAACAATGTCACAATAATAGGCACAGGCAAATTAGAACTGTAAGTCTAATGTGGTGTATTAAGTTCGTGATCAGTCACGGACCACAAAGCATGGCCTTTAATGCCCCCGCCATTCACCACTCCATTATTCCATCTCTGGAGTAACTCAGTGTGATGTTTAATTGCTTTCCTCCAGCAGCTCAAAGCAACAGCAGAGTAAATTTCTACTTCATTACAATGGCTGTCCACAGCGCTGATTACTCCAGGCGGTTCTGGAGTAAGTTGAGGATCAGCCGACCATTCTTTAAGTCGTTCAAGCTGGTGAGACAGAGGCCCACGGAAGTAAAGAGCAATAATGAAATTTGACTGTATTGTATACAATGTATTGTAGGCCTCACTGCATGGCAGCATGATATGGTGACTTATTCTTGGGTTTAACCTTTAGAATGGGCAGTTAGCACGAGCAGTAACAAAAGCACCCATAGCCCTTTAAGAAAAGCTAATTCTGTGCAGAATTTTCTGTAAATACCCAGACTTTGCAAGTAGAATCTGAGACATTTTTTGGAAAGTGATGAGTTATTACTTGTATTGTGGAAAGAAAAAGCAATCCGTTGACTTTCTCAAGATTTTCATCATTTTACACCATTGAAGCAAGCAAAAAAAAATGGAAATGTAGACACAAACCTGTGGATGCGAATAGCAGACCAAACGTAAATGTAATTCCTCACTTAACTATCGATACATGACTTAACTCACTATGCAATTAATTCCTTTGCATCAGTCACGGTGTACTGTCATCAATCTTTTGCATTAATATTGGTAACGTGTCATTAATGTTGTTGCATGGTTTCAGATTGTTCTACAGAAGCCCAAAAAACATATTTAAACCATAATAGGTCATCAATAAAATCATCTAGTGGAGTGATTGACTTCATAAGTTGTTGTTCATGTAATTACATTTAAATATGTATGTGATGTAAATGCATAGCAAAATGACAATAATCACTTCAGACCACTTAACAGTTCAAGCCCAGAAATCCAGTGCACAGCAGTTCCATAGAACCTTAACAGCGTCCTACACTTCACACTGATCTGACCGCATGGGGGATTTTTGCTTCTGATTGGTTGCTTACTGAACAATGGCTTCCTATTATGCCATTTATTCAATGAAGTCTCTCTCTCTCCTCGCTCTCTCGCTCCTTGTAGGACTAGAGACCATTTTTACCTCCAGTAATATTACTGTGTGTGGATAACCTGTTTTTTGGGTCACCAGCTGCACTTGTTTTCTTGCTTTAATGCAGTTTAATATGTGTGCTGTTAGGCATTATAAGCGCTGCCTCACTTTAGCTCGGCCTGTCAGTCTTTGTGTACTGATGGTGAATATGTAACATCGTGTCATGCTGAATGTGCTTTCTCTCTCTATTTGTGAATAATCGTTGGTGCTTACCTTCTTTAGCCTGACAATGCGGAAGTTGAAAGGGTGGCGGAGAGAACGAGGAACAGGGAGAAGGCAAAATGAAAGAGAGAGAGAGAGAGAGAGTGAGAGGGAGAGAGAGACAGGTAGTAGTGAAAGGAGGAATAGAGAGTGGGAAGGAAGAGGTGAGAGAGGGAGGGAGCAAGAGACACTTGCTGGCAGGCCATGCTTCACGCAAAACCCTCATGAATAATGCATACTGCCTACCTGGACTAGCATAGATACATTTCTCCCTCTTATTTCCCCATTTTCCTTGTTCTGTTTTAACCTCCTGTTTCTGTGGAAAGAGTCTAATCAGCACTGGATCTGACCCACACATACCACCACTCTTTAACATCAAGCTCATTAAGTCATGCTCCACTCCTACACCAGTGTCAACACTGGTGAAAATGACTTTTTAGTATGGTCTGTGGTTCATTAGCCTCAGTTCCTAAGCAAAGGCATCACCTGGTTCTAATGCACCAAGACACTGTAAATTCAACCTTTTAAAGAGCTCATATCATGGAAAACTGAATTTTCCACACTTTTTGGAAATGAAAGACTTTGATATAGTGCTTAAACTATATCACTAAGGTTTCAAAATGTTCCATTTGTTCAGTAGTCAGTGTGTTCTGTGCGTGAAAATTAGGCTGTGAAAACAGCCTGTTTGAATTAATTGCTTTTGTGATGTAATTTACAAAACACATAGTTAGCTCTGCACATTCCCATTGAAGTTTTAAGGTGTGCATCAGCCAAAATACATGCTGTCCAATCAGAACTGATGTTACAAGTGGTCCTCAGCGGAAAGAGCAAGGCCTCTGAAAGTTGAGGTCATTTAAAATGTAAGTTTGTTATTTCCTTCTACTGCCTGACTCAAAACACAGTGGACACGGGAGCATAGCGTAGTCAGTGGAGGCTTTTTTGGCACAGGCACGATGCCCTAACCCAATCAGCTCAGTTTCAGTGTGAAATTGCTTTGGAGCCAGATGTCACTGCTGAAGCCGTAAGGGCTTGAATCAAGGCAGGCCATTCTTACAAGCTTATTTTTACATGCTGAGAAAAATGTCATAAGGCAAACAGTATTTTGATGAAATTGACACTTTTGAACTGTTTGTGGTGGTTTTCAGCAGTCTAAACAGTGTAAAGTTCCAGTCACTATGACATGCACTGGTAGTCAGAAAGAATTGCTTAAATGTGTATTTGTTTAACCACTTCTTTTTATGTGTTTATTCTGTGTGTTCATCTGGAAAACCAAATAACATATTCCAACAAGACAATGAATGATGGCATGCAGTCATTAAGTGAAATTCACATTTGAAATCCATTGGGCTTTGTTGGAAAATGGAGAAAAGTGGAGAAGAAAAATCAAACTGAACACGGGTAACACATATATATGTGTGTGTGTGTGTGTGTGTGTGTGTGTGTGTGATATAGCTGCTGTGTGTGTTATAAAGCTGCTGTCTTGTCAATATGGTAGCTTCTTCTTGGCCAGTGGGGAACATTAAAGCATAAACACAAACAATACAAAACAAAATATATCTGCAAACAGCCATGAAGGGCACCAAGTACCACAGGACCACCAGACAATTAATCTTTTAATTTTTTGGTTAGAACCCTCTGTAGATGATGCGTACCAAATTAGGCAGTGTTAGAATCGAAGATCTAGGACTTTTGGTGAAAAATTCTATATGGTGAACTTTACAGCAGTGGGTTCATTTGAATTAAGATGCCCCAGTGATTCAGGGGGGAAAAAGAATACAGTCCTAGGACAAAGCAAAAATGCACCTTGAAATTTAGCCTGTTGGTGGCGCTACAGCCATGGATGGGCTTACTCCACATTTGGCGGGTGGAACTTTTGGACTGTCCTGTATCAATATGCCAGAGTCCACCAAAGGGTTTTTATGGAGTGCCATGGACTCCCATGGCAGAAGGTGTAATAGTGAAAAATTTTAACAGTTACAATACATGCCTTGCTCCTTCAGTGCTTGGTCCACAACAAGGCTGATATAGTAGCAGCCATATTTCCAGCACTTATAAACAGTTTATAATGTTTATCAGCAATGTATTGGTTCTTCCTCTTTTTTTTAAACTGTGTGGAAGTTTGTGAGTTGTGACTATTACAACAACGGAACGAGTGTACTGTAGCAATTCAGGATTGCCTTAGTCCACCATAGTCAGTCCAGAATAACCCAACAGTTCTGGACTAAAACCATTCAGGACAGGGGCTGGGCTCCTGAGGTGTATCAGGTCATACATGGGGGTTGTGGGATGAGCACAATAGACTAAACCAGGCTTATAGGTTGATTCCAGAGCAGTAATTGACTCGAAATGAATTTTTGCTGTAATTTCAGCCAATAAAAACTATGCACTCAAGGCTCACTGCAGGTTTTATAATATCTAAGTGAATATCATAACGCTCAGTTGCAGTTTTGTTGAATTTGTCAGAGTTGCTGTTGCCAGTTTTTTCAATGTTTATATACTCAGAATCAGGCTGATGTAGCTGTTTGACCTGTGGAGGTGTGCAAGTGCAATAGAGCAAACTAGCAGCGGAAATGATAAATTCAGGCCCGGTCAGCATCTTTGCTTTAGCTTGCTTTTGAAATTGTCAGCATAAGTGTATGTTAGTCTCTCTCTCTCTCTCTCTCTCTCTCTCTCTCTTGTCCTCTGCCCATCACGTCCTGGTATGATATTTATCACCTATTCTGACTGCTTGTTAGGCAGGGGAGTGCGGCGAAGATGTTGACCTGAGGTATGAGACGCATCATTGCTACACTGTAAATACACATGGATTATTCATCTATCACTTATTCTCTAGGGTGTCCTTTATATATGCACACGTTTTCATTATCTCTTCTCTCTGCATTCCACCCCAACACAAGGTCATTTATTATTGGGTTGTCCAACCCTGGGGTGCCATGGAGGATGTTGATTTGTGAATAATTTCTGACTGTGCTATAGCTTTACTCACTTCTCTCTTTAAGACCTGAAGCTCTGTGTCCTGGGGACTGGCCCTGATGGATTGTTTTTATCATTATTTAGTCACTTAGTGGACACTCGCAGCTGGCTGCTCAATGTGCTCAGTTTTTCAGCAGAGTTTTTTTTTTCTTTTTTTTTCTGTACTGCAATACTGTATATCAGGCCAACTGCCTCGCTCAAGGGCACTTAGGAGTCAGTCAGTTCCCCACACACCGACACGCTGCTTTCAGGGCACTGTGCTGTCAGAAACAAATGCTAACTAAAATAGATACATACTTAGCATGGTTCCAATTATGGAGCCAGCAGCCAACTGAGGATGGTTTTTCTGTTACCAGGGAAAGAAACTGACAAGAAATTGTCAAACTCATTTTATGAACAAATGGTACTAAGTTGACACCAGTGAGGGTTCCTTATGGCCTGGATAATAAAAGCGCACAATTATCAAAATCAAACCTTTTTTTTAATAGCAGCAAATGGCGTCTGAGGTTTTCTGTGATAAAAATGCTGTTCCTATATTTGTTATTAACAATAAAGACTTCGGTACGCTACCTGTCGATGTGCACTTTTTACTCGCTAGACAGAGAAGAAGTCTAGCCATTCATTCCTAACAGCACATACCACAGAATCTGTTGGGAGAAGTAATAATGTTGGTGAGTCAGATGCTACAGGACACTTCCAAAAAAGTCAATAATTAATGGGGTTCCTATGTGGTCTTTGTAAACGTTTACTTTTTTTTTTTAAAGACAGGACAGCTTTAAATATTTTAACACTGCTGTCAACACTGCTTTTCAACTTCAGTTATCGGACTTCCTAACATTCAGTACTCAGCACTCAGCATTCGGTAGCCATAATATTAGTATCCTACTTCCCCAAACCTGTTTGCTGTAGGAAGGTAGAATGAAACTAGTTTTATGTTATTTTGTGGTAGAAATTTCTGCTTTCTAAATTGTCTGTGTGAAAGACTAGAAAAATATTTAACATTTTTTAACCATTTAAGCCTTCAAGCACTCAGTCATGTTTTTGGTGTAATGGTATAAGTAGAAAGTGACCAGGTTTCCCTTAAACTGGCTTTTAGCACAAACTAGCACGACAGCTAATCATCTGAATAGCTGTTTTTATTGTTGAAATCATGGGGGAAAGGCTACAGATCCTCTGCAGTATGGAACTGGTTAGTTTATTTTAAAATCAGATTAAACCTTTTGTTTAAATCAGATGCCCCTTCAGATGTTTCTTGTTTTCTTGAGAGTTCTAAAGTATGTGTAACAATATGGAAAAATATATTTTTATATGGTTTTTGGTCATATCGCCCAGCTTTAGTCTAGCTCCAGATGTGTAGTCCTGTAGTGTGCTCCTGTAGTGTGGTGCCATTCCATATAGGCAATCCTTCTACAGCCTGATCTATACTGTTTCATTCAGGTGTCACTACTTATGCAGGATGATGACCATGAAAACACACAGCCGGTTGTCTTCTCCTCAGACGACTCCCATCTCATTACTGATGCAGAGCTCAAGCCCTCTCTCATAGGGTCACACACAGAGTCGAGTAGACTTGTTCTGACCAAGCGCTCATCACGAGAATTAAAGCCCTTGTGTGAAGTAAAGCCCTTTTGTGTGCTCACCAGATCATAACTCAATCTCTCTGTGATTGTCTCCAAGGGGCCCAAGGCCAATTCCCCATTGTCCAGAACGTGACAGTGACAGAGGGAGGGACGGCCAACATGACCTGTCGCGTGGATCATAATGACAACACCTCCCTCCAGTGGTCAAACCCGGCACAGCAGACCCTCTTCTTCGGGGACAAGAAAGGTGAGTGGGCAGGGCATGGTCAAACACTGAAAATGCTAGGAGAGCAGGAGCTCTGCTGACCTTTGACATATAGGCCTTTGATGTTGTGGTTTTGGAAGTGGGGGCTAAGCTTGAGTGTGCACAACCTGTGCTGAGGGCACCATGGTAACCTTGACCTATGAGGAAAATCACTTACCAGAACAGCCATATGTAAGGTCAAAGTGAACCTTAACACTAGAAAGGCTGGAATTTCATAATTATTAGAATGACCATAGAAGTGTGTGACTGTTTGGGTTTGGTATGCTTGTTTAAACCACAACTGTGAATGGTTGTAAAAACACATTTTTATATTGTTGGGATACATCACAAGAAATGGCAGGACAACAAATTCAAATTCTTATAAATTAACATAAAAGGGCCAGGACTGTCGCTGGACAACTTAGGCTATTACTGTTACTGTTGTTTTATTGCATTCTAGATTTATTTTACTGTTGTTTTATTGCATAATAGATAGTGAACTACTTGCCAGTTCTTTCCAGACATTTTGTGGTATATCAGATGAGGCGAGTAGGCTACTTAAGTAAGAGCTACTAAAGTAATGTCAAAAGGGACGATACGCAGTCTAATGTATATCGTCAAAATGACTACCAGGGGTCTTGCATGGTCTTGCGATTTTCAGCATTGAATAAAAATTGATGTCGAGTAAAATTCAGTCAAACTAATCTCAAAATTTCTACATTTTTGTCTAGGCCTTTCTTGTCACAGTTCATATATATATATATATACATATATATATATATATATATATATATATATTTGATGTATTTTGTTTTTGTTGTTTTGACAGCGAGACAACACAAATGAAGTGCGACATGCAACCTTGAAACTATCGATCCAGAACAGGAAACTAATTACATTTAGTAAATTTATTATGTAACTCTAAGTAATTAGATATGTAATTACATTGGTGAGATTAAACTTTTAAAGTTTTTGGAGACGCGAGTGAATCTTATTTTGATTCCCATTGTTAACTAAGAAGCTTTGCTCTCTGAGCTTGAGGCTGAGCTTTGTTTTGTGCACTGGATAAAATTTGCATCAACAGTAAGAAGCTGTAACCACGCATCTGTGTGCATGGTGCATGTAATGTGTGATTTGGTTTTGCATCCACACCATGGCTCAATACTGGAAAATAGATTTTTTTGTTCAAATCTAATGATGTCGACTGATTTCCATGCATGTCAAACTAAAATAAAATATTTTAGCATGCTGTAAACTAACACATGAGCACACAATCAAACACGGAGCAATTCACAAAGACTTTTTCTCTCTCTCTCTCTCTTTCTCTCTCTCTCTCTCCCTCTCTCTTTCACCCCCTCTCTCTTTGTCTCTCTCTCTCCTTTCTCTCTCTCATTCTCTTACTTATTCGTTTGCTATGCTTTCTCTCTCTAAATGTCAGCCACACAGAAAAGTGGGCCAGAGGCATGATTTATGTTGGAGACTGCTAACAGATTACATTTGATAAATGAGGTAGGATAGCATCCTCACCCTATTTCTCTAGTCAGAGTCTGCTACCTTTAAAGCAGGTACAAGACTGAGACTGGATTGCAGGTTGTTGGATTCCAGCATCTGCAGGTTGTAGATTACACCACTGCTTTATCTCAGGCCTTGGATCAGATCACTATTCCAAAGGTTCTACAAGTATCAAATTAGATCTCTACCTTATTGAGCATCTATGTATATCAGATCAGATCACCATTGTGTGTACCAGGTAAGGAATCTGATTTCTCTGGCAGTATGTATTGTATCAAATTTCTGTATCAAATCTGTTATATCTCATTTCAAGACTGGTATGTATCAGTATGTACTGAATTGTATTTTTCTTTCAGCATTTTCCAAAATTGTATTTTATTTATTATTTCAGTGTGTATTAAATAATAGTTATTTTTGTCTTATTATGTATTTTGAGATCTATAACCCGTATTTTCTCACTGATGTTTTCATAGTGCCTGTCTGTGTTTAGATGAAAGCCATGCTCTCAGTGGCAAAGCTAATGTTTAATCTCAGTGTGAAACAGGACACATATCACCATCAGTGGCTGCCCAGTGCCTCCGCCTGCTTTATCTGAGCCATGTGTTACATTTGAAGGCCAGAATGGAGCCTTGGCTTATTGAACTCGTCACCTTCACCTGCAGCTTTTTCTGAAGCAGTCTTTAATTCATTTGTGCACCTCTGCACTCGGCACCAAGCTGCTAATACTTGCCCAGTAATTACGCTCTTCCAGAGTGAGGGCCATGACTGAACTGTGCCTTATAGTGTGTGTGTTGAGCGTCTGATGGTATGTCTAGTATGGTGTACACTTCAGGACACACAGCATCAGGTTTCAGACAAATTGGCATCGTTCCTCAGGGCAAACGGCTTGGATCTTAGGTCTTCAGGTAAATCACTGTCATGCCTAAGCTCTTGTACAATCAGACATCAGGACATATCAGTCATTTTGGCATCAAAGTAAACAGCAACAAGCAGAAGGGCCTTGCAGAAAACAAACAGATAAAACAGCATCAGGTCTTAGTGAAGTAATTCCATTATTGTTTCCCACACTAGTTGCTGCCCCTCTTTGGCCTGATTGCAGAAGATGTCATACTACATATGCGCTATCGTTTTCTGTTTTTGTTTGACAAAGATTAAGCCATTACTCACATGTGATCACTGCATTAGCTCCCGCCTTTGCTTTAGTGTTAGGCTGTTGCAGAAATAGCACAAGCATTAACTAAACTTTTAAAGAGGAGAACAAATGTTTTTCATTCTGTATGTGATAACACAGTTTTATTAGAATAATCTAAAGGTAAAGATAAAGGGTCATTTGGCTGACGCCCTTATCCAGAGTGACTTACAATCATTAGATACAGGGACAGTCCCCCCCTGGAGCAACTGAGGGTTAAGTGTCTTGCTCAAGAACACAATGGTAGAAAGTGGGGGTTTGAACCTGCAACCTGTCCTTAAACGTAAATGAGCAACTAAGAAATAACTAGAAACTGTGCCATAAAATCTGCAGAAAATGCCATATTTAAGTGCGTTCTCTATAGAGGATGTGTGACTTTATTGTCATTCAGAAAGTCAGCAAAACATGGCATTTGATCTGTGGCGTTAAAACATTTGCATACAGCTGTATAGCACAAAAAGCGACTAGTATATGCATATATATAGCGTGTGTGTGTGTGTGCGTGTGTGTGTGTGTGTGCATATTTGTGTGAGTAGAGTTGTTGTACTGTGTTGATTGCACTAAGTGTGACTCGCAGGTGTGCAGAAGCTGAACTGCTTAGCAAGTGTGTGGAACAAGTGCACTTAAACAGACACCAGCCGCTGAATCCTCCTCATTCCGCACAGCACATAACTGAAGGGTTCTGCACCTGATAAACTACCTAATCAAAAAACACAACAAGGTAGTGTCAGAACTCACGCGCCAGGAATTTAGATCATGTATGAGCTCCAGCCGTCCGCTGATGCCTGCTGTACACCGCTGCAACTTCAACAAAGGGCTAGCGGATTTATTCAAGCAGTTATGTTAGTTCAGATGGCTTAAGGTTCGATTCAAATTCCACAGCCTTGATTTACGTTGCCCTGAGATATTTATTATTTATTTGCCTACTTCTTATGTGTACAGTTTATGCAAGTAAATCGAGTAAGGACAGTTCAAGGTAATCGGTAGGAAGCAATCCAGAGTAATCAACTTGTTTCAGTGAAGGCTGTGTTGTCTTTGAGTACATTATTTAATCCCCCATGAACTTCAAAGCTGATCAGCATGTCAGCTTATTAGTGAGATCCGGCAGAGTTGCATAGGAGTGAAACTACCTCCACACTCTGCAGCCGTTGACAGATCCAGCTGACCTTGCTTTAAAGCCCCAGGGAGCCTAAATCTGTGTTTTCTTTTAAAGTAGGTTAATATTGCCCATGTGGGCAAACAGTATGTACAAAGTACGTCCTGGGAATAGTTTCCCAATGTCCGCTAAATGGATGGTGTATTTGCCAACATTCTCCTCTTTTGATGTGAACTGGTCAGTCCTAGTCTAGGAGGGTCATGCGTGTGTCAGCAGTCCTCATAACAATTACAGGGCTGATGGGAATTGTCCCACACAGCTTTAACAGGGTTCCCCTAAAGTCTCCCTTTGTTTGAGGGCAAGTAACTTACAGAGTGAAATCAAACGTGTGGAGGAAAACTAGAGCATAACTGAACATAACTGAGCATGGCTGCTCTGGTAAACTGATATTTCTGGTTCGGAGGGTCGGACAGGGGGCTATCAATCATGAAATTCCTGACAGTAATCGTAGAAAGAAAGACTTCTCTGATCATGTCATTTAAACTTTGCTTGATTTGCTTCAGTTTTAGTACATTTTATCTTTTTTTAACATTTTAATATTTTAATATTAATAATCAGTTATTTTATTATTTCTGTTATAGATACTTGTTAGTTTTGTTTTTTGGTAATAGTTTACTTATTATTCCCTTTGCACTATCACTATTTTATTTTATTTTATTTTACTTTATTTCTGTTATAGTTACTTGTTAGTTTTTTGTAATAGTTTACTTATTATTC
>JBBPCZ010000037.1:6713291-6724528 GCA_037974445.1 Brycinus macrolepidotus
GAGAGAGAGAGAGAGAGAAAGAGAGAGAGACTATGAAATAAAACTCAGTCTGATAGACACAAACACCCTGCCTACTTAATACATGTCCTTTCAGTGCTCCTTGTTGGAGCTGGCACATACTAACTGTGGATTTTTTAATATATTTGGACTGGCAGATATCTATTTGTGTATATTATAGACACATAGAGACAAACTAAGGGAATAAGCTGTGATGCAACAGCCTTCTCCTTTCCCAGACACTGCATAACTTATCACCCTCCTTCTCATCCTCTCGCTCTCACTCTCTTCCATTCAGATGACCTGCCTCAGCAATACATTATGATTTTTTTTCCTCTTCTCTTCATTACATTCTGGCGTGCTTTTGCTTTTGGCTGCCCCTGCAGTAGCAGCTTTTATCTTGCCAGTGAACATTTGAGCGGGCCCCACCGAGGCTCTGAGGATTCTCTCCTCATTGTATTTCTCTTCTGCTGCTCCACTTTCACGCTCGACGCTCAGGCAGGAATAGAAAGCAGAGGGAGGAGGGAGAAAGAGGCCCCGGCTTTGGCTGAGCTGAGGAAGAAACAGGAGTCAGCTCTATGTCAGAGTGAACTCATGCTCCAAAGAGCCACGCTGCTACTTACAGTGCATAATTAGCCCAGTCCACCTCCTGATTTAGGAGCTAAAGACATGCGTGTCTGGCAGGAAACTCTGATTAGCCCTTAGCAGAATCCTTCATGTGTGCATAAAAAATATCTTTCAACAACATCCTGCGTTACAAACAAAGTTTCAAACACTTTCCATACAATACCAGGCAAAAGTTGAACTATTTTCCATTTTTTTGAATAATCGAGGATAATCAAAACACAAAGAATTTTGCAGTTACTCAAAAGGTTAGAAATTAATCTATTTTAGGTTCCTTTGCCCTGATGCAGCTTTGCATAGTCTCATTGTTCTTCAAGCGGCTTCATCAGGAGCCATATAAAATGCAACAGACCTGAAGAAGGTCTTGTGCTCAGCACTTTGTGGCTCCTGAAGAGGATTTTGATTTTTTTCTATTTAATTTGTTTGCTTGTTTGTTTGTTTTGAAGAGAAATTCATACATGGATGTTCACATATTTATATTTCTCTTAGAAACAAATGTCAAGCATTTAAACAGATCAAAATGTCTTTAACCTTTTTTTTTCACAGTGGCAATAAAATGTGATTTCTACCTGTTTTGCTGGTCCATCAGAATTTTTTTTTCTTCTGTAATGTTGATGGAATGTCTGGATGATGTCGATGGAATGGAATTTTGTCTTTGTGAGTGAACCATCTAGTCAACATTTCAGCATTTGTAATTATGTTTTGATTGTGATTAAATGCCTTTTTTTTGGTATCAAGAAAGGTCTTCATGAAGAGGATTGAAGTTTTCAGTGTAGACAGTTCTCACTCCTCCCCTCGTTGCTCGCTAGCAGCTCAGATCACATTAATGCCTTGATTCATCTAGACAACCATACTAACTCATCTAGTGAGGCTTATCTACTTATCATAGGACCCTTTTTCATAGGATCTCCGGCTTACTTAGTCAGCTGTTGGAATCAAGGTAAACTTACTTAACTAAGAAAAGTAGCAAATGACAGATTTTGTAGTGGACTTATAAAACAGTATGGAGAGAATGGAGAGTAATGAAGAGAATCGATTTTTTTTTTCAGATGCTCTACATGGGGCTTCAACCTTCAAATTCATAGCCATAAAATACAGTGTTTGACTTTAGTATGACCTCAACAGTGGATTAAAAGCTAAAAAACAAAGCCATCAGCTCTCACACGTTTTATAATCCTCCTGCTCCAAACAAAAACGGGAGACTGCTTTAGTGCAGATGAGCTGACCAAGCAAGCACCCTCTCCTAGGGTTTGACGCTAGCCTCCCGAAAGGCAAATGAAGCGCACCCCTGCGACATTACAGCGCTAAATTAGAGAGGGATGTCCTCCCCCGTCATCACTGGAAACTCGCAATAAATGCATCCTTGGCACAGCCCACTTGCTTCCCAGTCTCTCTGTTGGCCAATTTATCAGATATTAAAGCCAGCTCCTGCTGAATTCATTTAACACAATGGCATATGAATCACAGGAGCTCGTAATTGTCCGAATAAACAACTTTGAGGATTTATATAGGCCGCATTCATTATCATAGTGTGTGTTTGTCTTTATTACGAGGTCATAAGGCTCACATCTAGCAGTAGCACTTCAGTTTAATTGAAACACAGGCGCATCTGCATCTGTCTTGGCGACTTGAGACGACGCTTCTGGCCTCAGTCCCGACAGCAAAATGCTTGAGCCAGGCCTAATCCTCCTCTCAGTCTGTACACAGCTCACTTTTAATGAAGAGAAATGACAGAAATTGGCCTTGGCCTGCTAACGGTGAGGCATATCTAGTCCGTTGAGGCAGCACCCTGTGTGTATTCGTTTATTCATGTGAAGGAGGGGGTATTTTATCAGCTGATTTAAGCAGAGAGAGAAAAACTTCATACAGGTTGCATATGGTGTTTTTCTTTTTTTTTTCTCCCTTGCACAGCTCCAGGCTTGGGGCATCAGCACACCTGCAACCACAAAAAGAAATACAGAAAAAAAAATGAATAAGACTGAGAATCCTTTAGGTAAAGTGTCTAGGGAGAAGAACGCAAAAAAAAAAATCTTTTTCTTATACTTTATTTGAATACCATATAAGCTGAGGGGGAGTGGGCGAGAGATAATGAAAAGTTCCCTTCTCCCATTACAGCAGGAGAGAAAATGAGATGTGCACCTTTTCAACATCTAAAACGGTTTAGCGTTTGATTCTAGAAGATTGTGAAATGATTGAATACACGGTATATCTTGGGAACTAGAAGTTGGTCTATGATGGTGTTATGACAATCTCTTTGGACTCGTTTTTGGCGTGTAGAGAAGTCCATATGTGGTGTGAAGACCTAGAGGTTCACTCTGAGATCACTACTCTGTCACTATCTGAGAATGCAGCTGTACCCCACTGAGACAGAGTATGGCTCTGTATCACCCAGCCCACAGCACCAGAGAGCCTAGCAACATCCTAGCTCAGAAAGACACAGGGTCCAGTCACACATTAACATCAATGGACCTGTCACATCTTAGTCTGCCTGGTCTGCCACAGGATCCAACCCCATATGTATTAATTCTGCCGCAGAAGCTGATAACCTTTATGCAAGGTAAAGACCTATAAAAACCTATAAAAAGTTATACCCAGTACCCAGTATATAAATTGAAGGGACATTTGGGGGGGAGTTGGGGAGCGGTAATACAGTCATCCATTAAATGGACTGCACATCAGAATGTATTTGTGTGTAATGTAGAGGGAGGATTGTTCGGTTGGGGTGAGCGCTGTGTGTTCAACAGTGTGAGAACCCCAGGGGTAATACTGTTCTGTAGCCTGGTTGTGCAGGATTCAGTCGCATATGTGCCCACTCTAACACATAGTGTGATTGGATCTGGGGGATGAGGGCCAATCACATGTCAGCCTCTTAAAGTAGGGAGGGAGTCACGTCTCTGTACACTCCACCACAGGGCCCAATCACATCTCTGCAAAGTCTACCAATCATATTTCTGCCTAGTCTCCCACAGGGTCCAATCATGGTCGCCAAATCACCACAGTGGCCAGTAACATCGATACCCACTCTACTACAGGCTACAATTACATTTCTGCCTAGTCTGTCACAGAGTCCAATCACTTCTCTGCCAATCTGCCACAGGGTCCAGTTATATCTTTGCCCACTGCACCTCAGGGTTCAGTCTGTGCCCAGTCTGCCATAGGGTTCAAATACATTTCTGCCCAGTCTGTCACAGGGTCCAATGACGTCTCTGCCAAATCCACTACAGTGTCCAATCACATCTCTACCCACTCCACCACAGGGTACAAGTGCATCATTGCCTAATCCGCCACAGGGTTCAATCACACCTCTGCCCTCAACAGGGTCACATCTCTGTACAGTGTGCCAGCAAGGACTAGGACAACACTCCATCACAGGGTTCAGTTATATCTCTTCACATTTCACCACTGGACCCATTGAGATCTCTGCCCACTACAGTCAGGAAGCCAATGTTATCTATGTCCACCTTACCATAGGATCCAGTCACATCTTTGCCTACTACACCAATGGGCCCAGTGATGTCTCTTCCCACTCTGTTACACAGTTCAGTCCAATTTCTGTCCATGACCCACAGGGCCCAATGATCTCTTTGGCCATTCCAGTACACAGTATAATCACATCTTTGCCCTCTACAGCAACGGACCCATTGCCCACCCTACCCACATGCCCAGGTTAATCTCTTCCACACTGTAGCCTTTATCAGTGGCTATATTGCAGCCTTTAGCAAATATTGTGTTCTGTAGAGTAAAATATAGTATATAATTGAAGAAAGGCATTAGAACATGAACAAAGAAACTCATTTTCAAGTTAATAAATATTCACAAATATAGTTATTAAGGCAGTATTTACAATATATTAAGTGCTTTTTATTTGATGTAGTACAGCTCTTGTACAGTAAATCCTAATTATCTCATTAATGAAATCCAAAAGCCTCATTCTATTGTACCTCCATATTTTATCTTTGCCCAACAGGGGCAAGAGCAGCACTGCAGGCCCAAGACCCTCTAAGGAGCATGACGAATAGCGCCTGAGCCAGACCACACACCTGCTCCATATTTTAAAGCAATTAGAGAGACAGGGGAGGCTCTGAAAGGAAGTAAAACATGGCATTAGTGTGGCGATCAATGCAGGCTATCCATTCTTTAGATTTCAATGCATAATGGCCCCCATTGCCGGGTTATTTGTTAATGTTATTGAATGAGTCTCATCCTCAGCCTCATGTCTGAGACAGTATCGATTACAGCTTACCTCTGTCTCCACTGTTTGTTCTAGGGCCAGCCTTAAGAGAAGGCTTACGCTTAATGGCTTTGATTTGAGAGACATTTGTTGTGACAGAGGTTTTAATTTGCAGCTTGTTGGAAGAATCCTGTGTTCTGTAGACACAGAATTGGGAGCAGGACTCAAAAGCCATGAAACGATTACAATAATAATTTAGATTAGTCAAAAAAAGGTTTTGACGTTTCTCTCTGAGGCTTTCGAGAAAGGTGTTCTGAATTTGAGATGAAGCTCCCTTAGGTATCCTGCACTGTCCTTATTCCATCGCTCATCGGTTTGGGAATTGGGATCTGTGCCGTTCTGTTTTACAATTATAGGAAGGAAAAAGGGAGCTCACCTTACAAACGAGTCGGGCGAATTATCTCTATTGATCATGGCCGTTATATTTGTTGAAAGCATTACTTAATAAAGTTCTTCTAACCTTAGCAGGCCTGTGGGACAAATTCCACACTGTCTTTAGAGCATTGCTGCTTCACATTTTTTTGAGTAAGTGAGATTCCCTTTTTTCCTGTGAAGCTGGAGATGCTGGGATTTCCTTATATGAATCTCCTACTATTCTACCTAACTTTCTGGAATAGTTTGTTCCACTGCTTTGTCCATTGCTGGCATACGTTGTTTTGTACAGTTTTGCTGTCTTCTTTGATTAAAATATGTAACATATCAGGGATATTTTGATGTTTTTTACATATTGCAGCGTACAGGAGTACTTGCTGACTATGGGAATCTAATGTCACTGCTGTGATAAAACATGGCAATTTCATATGAGGAGGAATTTACTACAGTAAAGGTTAATGTAATGAGAATCCAAATAATTCTGGCCTAGTTCTATTGATCTCCACCCAATAAAAATGTTGGATTTCTAATAGAGTAAAAATACAAAAGAAATTTTGATATGACAACCACAATGTCCGTCCATCCATCCATCCATTTTCTGAGCTGCTTATCTTTAAAAAGGAGCCTGTCCCAGCGGTAATAGACCAAACACCCTGGGCAGGTCACCAGTCTATCCCAGGGCAGCCACAATGTAAAACCTACATGATGGTTTGACATTACTGTCAAAAATCAATAAAACACAAAAATATTTAAAAACAGAAAGACATTAGCCCCTTAAACTGTAGGCTACTCATGTAGTTATTAACTTCAAAGCTTATTATTCAGTAGTTACTATTAATTATTCACAAATTACCATGCCACTACTGTTTTGATAGCAAGGAATTGAAACGTGGGCCTATATACAGATTAATACTGGTCTGAAAGGGTTAAATGCATTGTATCACCTGTTATCATCTTTAAGAAGCAGATTTCTTCCTTGCTAATAGCTCCCTTTGAATGAAGTATTACCAGCTGAAGGATTACCTTATAATGGTTCCGCCTCACATCCCTCTCGTTTCAGTAATACATCTGTCAGCGGCGTAGGCCAGGCTGTAACTGAGCCTTTCCATCCCACACTGCTCCGCTCCCTCTCCGATGACACATTATCTTCCTTAGATCATCTTTCACTATTTATGGCCGACATAAGAGTAGGGATTTTGGAAGCTAAGTGACAAACGCAGCAGGAGGTCAGCATACACTTTCCTCGGCCTCCGCTTTCCGTCTCATTCGATTTCATTTCATGCTTTTCCCCCTCATCAGGCTGCAGCAATATTGAACATGAGAATTTGCCGTTCACCTGCAGTGGGGCCCAGGTCACCATGTAAAGTTGTGCTTTAATTAGTCGCTAAAAAAGGAAAATGCCATCACGCACCTAATTGCTTCTGTTATGTGTTCATTAAAAATGCTCAGCGGAGCACGATATTGCAAAAGTAATTGCAAGGGTTAGGGGGAGCATTGTGTTAGCAAGTGTTTGCGGTGCTGAGCCATCTGCGTTGGTTTTTTTTTTTTTTCCTGAACATAGTCGTCTTCTTTTAATGCCAGTTTTATGTCGACAAACAACAAAGGCAAACAAACATGGCAGAGAGTGACAGCTCCTTTCTTTCACGCATGCATGTTGTTCTTTCAGCTGACACCAGTGTTGTCAGTGCATCAGAAAATGAATGTCACAGCTTTTAACCTCAGCAAATGTCCATAAACTTCTGGTTTGTTCTCTTTGCCCTGGTTTTAGGCTACATATAGTCCTATCTTCACTGAGCTCGCCTTTCTGTAACACAGCAGACAGATTGCCATTTAGTGAATCTGTAAACTTGCCTTTAGTAACAGCTCAGATCCTGACCATATTGGATTGGTTGTTTGGTTGGTTGTTTGATTGATTGGTTGATTGATTGGTTGATTAGTTGGTTGGTTGGTTAGTTGGTTAATCAAGCATCCTAAGCCAAAGCAAACTGCCACAGTGGGCATGAAAATGTTTTATTTCTTTAAAGTAGAGAATAGACATTTGCTTTGACACAGTTTATTTTTTGTGTGTGTTTAAGTTGGCAAATTGATTCAGATACACTTGATGTTGGGGCAGCTGGTGGCCTAGTGGTTAGGGAGTTCACCCTGTGATCAGAAGGTCGTAGGTTCAATTCCTAGGACTACTAGTGTCATCACTGAGGTACCCTTGAGCAAGGTACCGTCCCCCACACGCTGCTCCCCGGGCGCCTCTCATTGGTGGCAGCCCCCTGCTTCATTTGGTGAATGGGTTAAATGCGTAGAAAGAATTTCACACTGTTCACACTGTGTGCTGTGGTGTGTTCACGTGTAACTATCAGGGGCCGCTTTACTTTACTTGACTTTATTTCACAGGTCCTGCAGCCACACGTTCTGACCACATCTAAAGGTTCAAATTCAAAATATATCCATGAACTAAACAAAGAGTAGGAAGATTTTTTTGAACAATAATCAAACCACAAACTTAACATTTTGCAACATCTAACAGAAAAAGGGGCATAAATACATGACAGGAATACATTATATAAGAAAATGTAAATATTTCTATTCATTCAGTCAGTTACTGGAAGCAGAAAGTGAACTTCTTCCAACAGCCTTTCATTTTTCTAACAGTCAGATTCAACAGAGCAAACACAACATGCAAGACAATATCAAAATGACCAACATTAATCTTCCTATACAAAGATGGTACGGCTTTAAAGGACCATAGCACGAACTATGACTTGACACTCCAAAGAGCCATGGCCTTTTGCACAGGCTAAAGAGAACCGTTCATGCAGCTAAACTGGATCTTCTGTCTGACCTCCACTGACCCACATTACACTGACCCGATTAAAACACCACTTATTTTCCAGGTCAGACATACATCTGTAAGCCCCTCCTCTCTCTCTCTCTCTCTCTCTCTCTCTCTCTCTCTCTCTCTCTCTCTCTGACTCCTTCACCTGAGCAACTCTTACCTTCAAAGTAAAGGGTCCAGAGAGAGTTGAGAGAGAGAACAGGGAAGAGAAGAAGCATGAGAGAGCAGTGCAGTGTTTACTACCCCCACCTCTTAAATCCCCAGAACTGAGGCCTAACACCACAGACAAGCCTGCCACGCCTGTACCTACATGT
This sequence comes from Brycinus macrolepidotus, assembly GCA_037974445.1. Taxonomy (NCBI): domain Eukaryota; kingdom Metazoa; phylum Chordata; class Actinopteri; order Characiformes; family Alestidae; genus Brycinus; species Brycinus macrolepidotus. The sequence goes on from JBBPCZ010000037.1 coordinate 6,721,660, forward strand.
CTTATTGCCCATAAGATCTTTCTTTTCTTTGTCAGCCTGTATGCCTCTGTGGTCATGGAAGCCTAAGATGGAGAAGCACGTCATGTAGGTTTCACTTCGACAGAAAATCCATTTGCTCTTATTGGCATATGCCTTACATGTATACACATTTATGTGTATAAACGTACATGACATTAGTTACTTAAAACCACAGAATGCTTTCTAAGATTAAAAAAAAGCAATATTGACATAGATTTCTCAATATATTGTTTGGTTCTGCTGTTACTGTTAGAAAAAGTTTTTTTGTTTGTATATACACTGTATATGTGTATATATACACAATTCGGCAATAACATTGAAACCTGACCTCACTGACAGTTGAAGTGAATCACACTGATCTTCTCATTACAATGGCACTTGTCAAGGGGTGAGATATATTAGGTATCAAGTGAAAAGTCAGTTCTTGAAGTTGATGTGTTGGAAACAAGCAAAATGGGCAAGTGTATAAGGATCAGAGCGACTTGGACAAGGGCCGGATTGTGAAGGCTAAACGACTGGGTCAGAGCATCTCCAAAATGACAGGTGTTTCCTGGTTTGCACTGGTTAGTAATTGCCTGTTTTTAGTATCTACCTAAAGTGGTCCAAGGTAGTACATCCAGTGAACTATGATGAATCACATTTTCTTTTACATCATGTGGACGGCCAGGTGCATTTACCTGGTAAAGAGATCACACCAGGATGCGCTATAGGAAGAAGACAAACTGCTGGAGGCAGTGTGATGCTCTGGGCAGTGTTCTTCTGGGAAACCTTGGGCCCACCTACCTAAACATGGCTACAGACCAGTTGCAGACAGAAAAGGGGTATTTGACTGATATAATGGGGCAGTTATTATTGTTATTATGATGTAACAGCATTAAATAAAGTGGTATACAATAAGAAATGCTGGGCCAAAACACCAAAAAAGTTCAAAAGTTTGATTTGTGTTGCACTGGGGCAAAAAAATTGAACTGAGGTGCAGATAGCCCATCAAATGTAATGCATAGTTTGTGGATAGCAGTGAAGAGAGTGTTCTCTTTAGAACAGTTTCAGATTCATGAAAGTAGGACAAAGGAGTATGAGGCAGTCATCAAGGCTAAAGGAGAACCCACAGAACACTGCCAAACCCTCTTAATTGTGTGTTTCGTAGGGTTACATGAATCATGTTTTGGTGAGAATCCATAATCATTTCAGAAAACAGTTCTCTTTGGCTGAAAGTGTACAATAAAGACAAAGAACCCAAGTTATGATATATGCAAGGCGCCCACACACTCCTGCATCTTGCACCACACACCTGCTGTGGGCTGGCACTGATGTTTTTGTTGATTTGGGCTTTTTTGACACTCCTCCCACGTACATTTTTCCTGCGATTTTTTACACTCGCTGTATCGATGGATGTGGGTTATTGAGGAATAAAATGGCAGTCGACGACCTGTTACTGTGCTTGAATTTATTGTTATCATTTTAATCAATAATTGGTTTATACTACTGGGGTGGCATGAAATGATGGAATGGTTGCGATGCTGCAAGCTGCTGAATCATAACTCATTCAGTAGCTTGTCATATGTTTTGTAATGACTGGAAAAAAGTTTATGGAACGGGATTTTTATGGATAAAAGCTCCAAGGTTCAGTAGTTTATGAATAATGTATTGCGTATGTGTGAAATATTGGCTACGGGTGGAGGGCATGTTTGATATTTATTGCATGTAGTAGGTTAATTTATGTGCAATGAATGTAAATTGTTTAAAGCCTACGTGCATTTCACAGGCACTGTTGACATTCATGACTGGGACTGCTGCGTGATTAAGTGTAAGCGGAACCCTCGCGCTCTTTCGTTCTCTGTTTCCTTCTCCCTTCTTTTTTCATCTGTCTATCCTCACTGCCTGTCTTTTATGCCTCTCTGTGTATTGTGCTGCTTATTAAGAGACAGTTCCTCCCACTCTTTGGGCTCAGGCTCAGTGAGTGGCAGACCATTTCTCCTTTGCTGCTGTGCGTGAGCAGGCTAAAATGTTCTGTTTAGCCTCACTCTTCCTTCTCTGTCACTCTGTTAGTCCACAAAGGAGACACAGACGCCTGATTACACACACTTAGCCAAAAGGGTTCTATATAGCAGAGTACTTTCGTTCCTTATAGAACCACTTTAAAGGCTCTTTAAAGAACTAAATACATACGGTTACCCATCATGGAAGAAGAAGGAGAAGTGGAAGAAGAAGGAGAAAAAGAAGAAGAAGAGGAAAGAAGAAAAAGTGGAAGATGATTAAAAAGATGTGGAAGAAGAAGAAGAAGAGAAAGAAGAAAGAGAAGAGGAAGTGGAAGATGATGAAGAAGCTGTGCAAGAAGAAGAAGTGGAAGCTGATGAAGAAGATGGAAGAAGAAGAAGATGAGGAAGAAGAAAGAAGAGGAGGAAAAAAGAGAAGAAGTGGAAGCTGATGAAGAAGATGGAAGAAGAAGAAAAGCAAGAACAAGAAGAAGAAGTTAATTCTGCCCCCAGACTTTATCTAACTCTTACCTCAACTCAAAACCTAATCCTAAATTTAATCTTGGCCCTAACTCTAACCCTAACTCTGCTGTCAATCAACTGCTATGGACAGATAATAGTTTCAATATGCTCAAATCAACTGATAAAAATGATTGTAAAATACTGCAAAATTTAGTTGTTTTAACAAAAGTTTAAGTGTAAGTGCTCTGTTTAAGTGCTCTGTAATGCTTGTGTAAATTTGCAGCAGTTGCTAAAAATTATGAATTATGCTGCGTAATACAACCATAATGCTAAATTGCCTCCACAAGGACATTATAGTCAGTTATTTTATTCTCTGCTGCAGTGATTAATATTATTAATCATTATAATTAAGT
>JBBPCZ010000037.1:6729309-6749106 GCA_037974445.1 Brycinus macrolepidotus
GGTTTATTTTAAAATTTTTGTGAAAGATGGGTGTTGGAAAAGTAACACTGTGGGAAACACCCACCCCCCCCCCCCCCCCCCCCCCAAAATGTCCTGCACAATTTTTACAATTCCCTGACCCTTCAGCTAATTATCAAGCACTTAATGAGCTAGATGAGGTGTGTTGGGGCCAGAGAGCACATGAAACTGCAGAAACCACCGCAGTCGTAAAAACAGGCTCAATAAGCTTGCAGTCAAAACACACACGCACACTCTCCTTGTTCTAGGGAGTGCTGCTTGACCCTGTTATCAGAAGAGGATTCTGGGGAAGAGAACAGTCCTGTGCAAGCGATGTAAGCTGGTTTGCTTGCCTGCGCAGCTTTAGGGAATGTAATCTGAAAGCAAACAGTGGTTTTAACATCTTTCGGCTCGTGTAAGGCATCATATTACTGTCACTTTACAGGCTGGAGCGGCCATCTCGAGGGAGAACGAGACCTCCACATAGCATCAGCTACACAGACAAAGGCAGAATATCTAGGCCAAAGTGAGATTTTAATGGGCCAATTTTCTGTCAGGTTTGTGCCCGGAGGCCAGGATGATCCAGGCTGTATTTTTTTTTTTTTTTTTTTTTTTTGTGTGCTCTGAAGGCCTCCCTGAAAGGCTGTAACAAAGCCTGCACTTTGAATGACACCCAAATCCCACTAGTGGCATGCCATCACCTCAGCCAATGGTGCAGGAAATTCCCCCGCCAGCTCCACTTGGCCCGGCGAGGTATCAGCCGCAACACCTGCCGTCTATTCTGGCTGGATGGCTCGGTGTTTGTGTGTGTGTGTGCGTGTGTTGTGTGTGTGCTTGCACACATCTATGTTTGTGGGTGGTTGTGTGAATGCAATGCCTTATTTAATTATTTCAGATCTCCTTTCTGTGAGTAAGGCATGTAAGACATGTGCGAACTGGCGGATGGTGTGTTTAAACAACGTTACCATTCAGTCCTTGGCACAGGCATTCGGCTAGGAGAGACCCACACAGCACTGAGGGACGCTTCAGCAATGTGCAGAGCGGCACGCGCGCCGCAGACGGAATATAAATGGCGGCTAAATGATGCCTGCCCCTAGTTCAGCAATGCTAACATAATTTACAGCAACAATAATGGCCTCTACCTTCGTAGCCCTGAGGGTGATTGATTTAATTTAAGCTATCAGCGGGTCATTTTTAAAAGAGGTGTGCTGCTGGCACAGATTGAGGTAGCTTCAGAGGTGGCCTGGTGATCAGCGCTCGGCACACGCTGCTGAGCCATTTAAATGAGTCACTATTTTCAATTAAAAACATAAATGTATAAAAGAATTTATTTTAAATTATAGAAATTCATATGCAGCTTCACGGGTCATTTGTCGGAAAATGTAAAAAACTTTTCCTTTAATAAACTGTAGATGATCCCATAATAATTAAGAAAGCTATAAAACACCGAGAAGGGGGTTATAATAAAGTTATTATAAAGCTACAATAAAACTGTAATAGACCGCCTTACAGTAGAAATCAAATTTTAAGGAAGATAACATGGCAAGAAATGACTATAAATAATTAATTGTTGTATATTATTTATAATAATAATGAGGAGGAGGAAGATAACAGTAAAGCCCTTTTTTATTTCTCTTTTATGCCATATATGCCCCTTATAATGCATCAAAATGATTCCCAAGGTACTAAAAAGCAACACATCTTTAATAATTATGTCTAATTATTTACCTTCTACTGAATATTGAGTCAAACCACAAAAATACTGTACTATACTATATACTATACTATACTATTATACTATTTCAATTTACACTGACCCCACAACACACTTCAGAATGAAATAACATTTTTTAATGACAAGTGATTCTGAAGTTTTGAATGGTAGTGTAAATCCCACTTCTGTCAGTGCAGGGGATACAGGAACTTGAATCCCACTGAGAAGCCTGCACATGTCAAACAGCTCAGACTCTGTTTCGTACATCACTCCAGTGTCTCTTACCCTCCTTCTTTATTCATAAGTCTGTTTTGTGTGTGTGCTGGGCTGCAAGGCAAGGGATGAAAAAATGAGTTTGTCTTTAGACAGGAGAATGCCGCATGCTAACGTGTCGGTGGGTGGGAGGTGTGTCGTATGGTGCAAGGGCCAGTATGTTGCTGTTTGGACTGGCAGCCCTGTAAAGCGAGAAGCCCAGCTACTTTCCCCTGTGGAAGGGAGGCTGACATGACAGTTAGAGTTACTGAGACATGGCGGCCTTGAGAAACCTCCCTTCACATGAGCTATGAAGGCAGACAGGAGGGGAACACAAGGCCAGCATGAGACATTTCACTGTGGACGAGTACCAGGGGAGTTGTATTAGAAGATTACTGGGGGCTATTTGGGTCTTTTCTAGTGTTTTGTGGTGTCACATTTCTTTTTGTAATGTCAAGGGAAATAAATAGAAGCTTTTGCATGAAATACATTTATTAACTACATTTTTTATTCAATTTCATTCAGACGGCCCTATACAGACTTTGCTTTGTGTACATTATGTACGAAGGTATGAACCTTTACTGTACTTTTGTTTTACTTTACTAGTTTACTAGTTGTCTACATATAGTGCAGAATATTGAAATGTATTCATTTCTTCTTCTTCTTTTTCTTCTTCCTCTTCTTCTTCTTCTTCTTCTTCTTCTTATTATTATTATTATTATTATGTATTAATCCCTCTGTTTAAATAAACAAAAAAGAATTTCTTGTGGTCTCAGACTTCTGGACCCTGCTGTACACAAACATTGTTTTATGCGCATTTATCTTCCACTACATTCCAGAATAAACCTAAAGCTGAAATGTATTTATTTTGGTTCATCTTTCTGGTCATAAATATTGTTAAACACTGTTGTCTTATCATTTTTAAGACAAAAAGACAAAGTTCTTCTATAAAAATGACTTTGATTTTGATTACATCACGGTGCACCAGCAGGAGGGGAAATAATATTACCTAGTAGGGCAGGGAAAGTTGCGAAAAGTTGCTGTCCTTCAGACGTGACCTGGTCCAGACAATCTGTGGTCATTAGAAATCGGAACACATCTTTCGCTTGAATTTCAAACAGTGATACTAACCCCACTTGTCCAAGCCAGAGCCCCCACTTTGACCCTTATTGATCACCGTCTGTGCGGTGAGTGTGCTGATGCACATTGGCCGCAATCTCATCATCTAGATGGCTGCTACATATCGGTAGTGCCTGAGGTGAGCCACCGCTCCATGTAAACATGTCAAGAAGAGTGCTAAACAAGCCCAGTGGTTCATTCATGAGCCATTATGTGGACTGTATTAATTTATCAATCATGGTATAATTTATAACATAATTATGCATGATAATTAGATGGCTGTTCAATCAGTGCTGAATGGATAGCACTATTTTTCCATAACGATCATTTGTTAATAAGGGAGAAGAAATGGGTGTGACTTTATGATAATGGCTTGTCATAGTCCACACTTTCCCTATCATTTCCATTCCCAACACAATACTCCCCCCACATGCTTGCTGTGGAACAAATGGAGTATCATCAGCACATGGCTGGTTTTGTGTCATGTTGTGCCATTCCTGTCCTGTCTGGATAGAATAAGAATGTTGGGGTAGGAACCCTGAAGTAATGTAAGTCACCTATTTTGGGGGGCAGAATACAAAATGTGCAGCTGCAATATGCGCTTGTAGTATATCTGAAATAAAGGTTCAGTTTACTGAGCTTTATCACACAAACAGCCCCTAGGACCACCTAATAATTGTGCTGTGCTTGTAAGGATCAGGGTTCAAAAGATGCAGTGAAACAGTCAAGCCACCAGCAAGCTTGGGTCAAAAAAGCAGCCCAGCTCGAATGTTTGTTTTAATAATTTTCTGTCTTGGTGTAAATAAGCATGTAAAATTCCAAGAATAAAGTGAACATCTATGCCCTTTCTTAGGCCACAAAGTTTCTTCACACACGTCTCATTTACAGTTTTTTTTAAGAACCATCCAACCATAAAGAAATTCACACACCAGACCTTTTGTGTCATCTTTATTTTTAAGATTTTGCAGCCAATTTACACTGGGTTTAAAGAGATGGGGAAAATTTGTGCCACCAGTTCAGTTAACTGAATGGAATGTGTGATCAGCCACATTTCCATTTCCTTCACAATGTACAGAATACAACCTATTTCCACCTGAAACTAAAAAGACTCCTGACCCTGTACGTCAGGTGACATTTCAGGGTTTGAAATGGAACACCTGACACGATTACATCCAGTAAAGGACTCCCACCTCTCTTTGCTCTTCAGCACTCTACAGCTACAGCTTGAAGAACAAGGAACGTTTTTCCTTTATTCCACTCCACGTGCGCTATTCAGCAATTAAAGCAGCTGCTCCTCTTTACTTTGAAGTGCGGGGGAGATTTTTGAGAGGGTGCTGTTTTTCTTTCAGGAGGGGGCCGAGAGTGAGGGCGGGAGGCTGTTTAGTCTTTAAATACTGTAAGATTGTATTGGTTCTAATGTGCGCATGAAGTCTTTCTTCTTTCCAGCTCCTCTGTTCTTGGGCTTCTGTTTCTAATGACCTTCCCAGGCAATTAGAGGAGAAGCTCCATTAATTATCGGCTTTGGTGCAACCAGACTGGCACTTTACAGAATCCACAGGAAACTTTATCAAAGCCTGAGGTCCGCAGGAGAGCGTTTTAACACCACTTTCTGCCTGCTTAGGATTCAGTGTCTTCTTAATCAAAGGGCATCTGCGTTTTTCATCCCAGATATTCAGAGGCTTTACTTGGAAATCTTTTGTGGGTGAATGCGTGTGCATTATTGCATGTGTGTGTGTGTGTGTGTGTGTGTGTGTGTGTGTGTGTGTGTGTGTGTGTGTGTGTGCATGTGTGTGTGTGCGTGCGTGTTTTATGTGTCTCATGGATATCGGAGCAGCCAACAATGTCATTGGATTAAGCAGCTGTTTCCCATGGGTAGGCATGACACTGTTACTGAATAAATGATTCTGTCAGATTACCTCAGTCTCCGTGCGAATGCGTGCCAGTCACATGAAAGTGCAGTGAGCTAGCAAAGATACATGTCATGTCAAACACTGTCCTGCTGGGAAAACATGCGGAACGTAATGAGGGACGAAATGCGAGAGAATGGAAGTGACATACTGTACTTTTGAGCTTTATGCCAAAGAGCTGTGTGCCCTCGTGCAGCATTTTCAGTGAAATGAAAACCTTATGGCTGGGTGGCAGTAGTTCAACACCAAGTCAAGATCTATAAGCATCTTTTTCAGATCAAAATAGTGTGAGAAACCTGCTGCTCGTTTCAAAACTTATCCCTGCACTTCTTCAATGTAACACTTACCTTATGAAGACTTACTCTCTTAAGAGTAAAAGTGCCAAAATGAGTTAAAGAAGTTGCCACAATAGAAACACTTCTGGTCCCCTAAAAATCCATTACATGGAAGTATTTCTCAAAAAATGTTTTTGTAAACGAGATGTGCTAGCATGAAGAATCTAGTTAAAGGTTTTATACCAATTAAAGTTTTTTGCCTTGGACTGTACATGCAAAAACCGTTTAGATATAGAGTATAATCTATGTAATAAAACTATTAAGGCTCAGTGGATAGCCATGGATTTGTAAGCATGTCAGCTATGGTGAATACATTATGAGAAACGAGTTTTAAAAATATCTCTTTTTAAAACTTTTCTTGATTTACTTTTTCTGTGTACTATTCCTCAATGCAGTAGATTATAGTGGCTCTCAAGAAACCTTTAGAGATATGGAGGAAGAGAGAAATAGGTATATGCTCCAAATCTGCCATAATTCTTCTCCTGCATCTAATGCCTGAGCTATATTCCTTAGAGTATCTCCTGCCTCGCCGCTTTGCAACGCACTGGACATCCATCCTTTTCCCTGGCCACACATGGATCTGGGTTTAAACTCGCAAAGACTTTGTTTGTTCCTTCCACACTGAGAAGTGACAAGAATGAGTGGCACTCGGCTAAAGCTGTTCCCACTCTATCTCGCTAGCTGATGCAGGCAGCGCACTAGGTCGAAAAGCTGGGATAAGTAGGATAAGAATCCAGGCGGATGGGCCGGAATGAAAAGTGGTCACCTTCGCTAGCATTCTGTTCCTTGAGTCATCTTCAATGCATATGTATTCGGCTGCCTTGACATTTAGTCTGCTGAATCCGTGTGATGCATTAGAGAAATGGTGGATCTAAACCTCAAACCAAGTCAAACATGAGAGACAGTAGGGTTAGAAACATGCTAAAGTTTTTATTCAGAGTAAATATACCTCCTGCCTGTTGGGGGAAGTCTTAAAGGTACGTATATCATGATACTTGAAGGCATCTCTATAGAACATGATATGCGTCAAGATATTTAGTGTTCCTGAGGTTTGATGACAGATTATAACCTTAGCTAATGGCTACCAAAAAGAACATGTTCTCTGTACAGGTTTTCTCTGTTTAATTTAAATCTGTCTTTTTGTGGAGTTGTTCAGTGTTGAAGTACTAATCATAGTTTGGCATAAATTGTCATGAATATGATAAATTTGTTATATTCCACACCCCTACTGTTACCTTTATTGTGGCCTCATTAGCGTATAGCCTGCTTGAGCAAAGAGGGAGAAAGACAGAAAAACACTATATACAGCAGGTTCTCTTTCATTAGAGTGTTGAGTGGCCTCTCCTCTTGTAATGAACCTCATTATCTTTAATCACGTCTGAGAGGAGAGAGCAGCACTCGGGGCTCCATGGAGCAAAGCTACAGGCTTAGAGTGTAAACCAAGGGGCCATGGACCTTGGACAGTGTGCGGCTCTGAGTTAGTGTTTAGGCAGGGTTGCCAACTTTGAATTTGTCATTTTGCAGATGTGACTGACCTTTCTAGATGTATTTCTCACATTAAACAGCTGCAAAAGATGCAAAAACAGCCTGTTTTGAATTTATTGTTTTAGTGACCAACATTTTCAGTTTAGCCCCACCCATTCACATTGAAATTATAAAGAAAGTTTCAGCCTAGACTGAAGAAATCAAGCAAAATGGGACTGTCCATCAGAACAGAGATCATTTCCATATCTTTCCATCAATCTTAAAGGCATGGTTACACAGTAACAAAAAGCAGCATTAATTAATTCTAACCGATTCAGAAAAGCTGGAAAATGGTCATGACAAAAAATCGAAAGTGTCTTGGTACGCTAGACAACTATTTATGTGTATACGTTCAATTTAAAATAAAAACAAAATAAAAAACAAAAACAGAGATAGCTCCAGAGACAGCTTCTCCCTAACGGTAATAAAATCTCCATCTGGTCTGGAGTTGTAACATCTCGCACCTTGTCACCAGCATTTTGAAAGCTGTGAATGGGTTTAGCAGGTAATATAGAGGTGTTATCCATATTACCTGCTAAACCACAAGCATCTCTGGGGAGCGTGCAGCACCAAGCAGGACTATTTTTAATCTGAAAATAGTAATACCATACAGACTACTGCTTTAAGTTGATTAATTCGTATTTTTATTAATTTATTCAAAACTAAAGCCCAAAAAAACATATTACACAGTTTTCCACTTACCAAAAAGGGTAGTCAGTCAGCCAAGACATGGACCTACGAGGCTAATGTATGGAGCAGATAATGAAAGCTTATAACCTGCCAGTAAGTATTATGCAAACTGCATTCATTCCTAAACCATTACACACTTGCCTCAAACTGTGTTGAATCTCAAATAGAGTTGCTTATGTGGTTTCTGGCACTGTATGGCTCGCTATAATGTAGAAATTATAAGTAACTCCACTGTGTTACAGTATTTGTGTATATAGCATAGTGTTTCATATTGAGTTTTTTCTACAGATTTTTATTTAGATTTTATTTAGACTTTCTTTTTTGTTGTTCTTTTCTCTGTGTGTGTCTGTGCAGTTATTACATAAGCAATTTCCTCTAGGATCAGTAAAGTTTTCTGATTCTGATTCTGAAATGACAGATATAGTCCAAAATAGAACTTTTGCCCATTTTTAGATGTCAGTAAAGATCATAATATCTACAGAACTAAACTTATGATGTTCAAATTTGGCGGTAAACAGAAAAATGTATAAATTTGATTTTAGGCCAAACCATCATTACAAGGAATTTTATATCATATGAGACCAAAAGTAATACAAAAAAGTGGCTCAGTAAGGGGTCAGCCATGTGAAGGATATGGAAGGTTCTTCTTTTAGTGTTTTAGGTGACAGAGGGGAGAGATCCATAAAAGCAATAATATTGAGGCCGTTACAGGGCGCTAATGAGGCCTGAAATGTCGGCGCAAGTTTGATATAGAGCAGAAGGTCGTGATGAGTGACCTCGGAGCTACTGATTAAATTATGCTATCACACACAATGTGTTTTTGATACTTTCTTGGCTCAGTTGTTATATCACTGTCCAGCAGATAGACAGTCCCATCAATGCACAATCCCCAGCATTAACCTCTCACCTTATCTTATATATTGATGATGGCTTCTGAACACTCTCAGAACTGTGACACTATCATACCTCTTAGGGCCTCATAGGCATTCGTCAAAATAACGTTGAAAATAAAGTTTAACTTTTATTCATGGCAGATTGATAGAATACAAGAATACAGTGGGACCTGTGTGAAGATGAGGAGCCCCGAAGAAGCAGAATATTGAACTGTCAGTAGTTTTTAAATGGGCAGGGAGGAGGAATGCTCATGCATCTATGTTATAAATCTCTGTCGTCCACTTTTATGGCAAACATTCTATTGATTGGAATGATGGTTGAATTTAAACCCAGAGTGATCTATATTTCATTTGCTCTCTGATTGAAAACCATTATCAAATAATTTAGCCGACACGAAGTGACATTGATTTTCATCCTCCACACTGTATTTGCTTGTAGATACAGAGGAGTGCTCATTCTACATGAATTAATTGTTAAACATGTTCGTGGAATTGTATCTGGCATTGCATTACTTACTTACATTACTTTTACAAGAACTCTCATTAGACTCGGATTTCCTGGCTAGTGAGATTTTTTTAAAATTATTAAGATGTGAAGGATTTTTTTTCTTTGTGTGTGATCTGTTTTCCTTGGTTCATGAAGACGTTAGCATATATCGATAAATGTTTAATGTTTACTCTTAAATAATATTTTCTTAATTTTCAAATGTATATTTATTGTTTTATTACGGAAAAGGCACACTATTAGTTCACTGGTCATACGGTCATGTCACTGGCCATATTAAATACAATTCATTATATCGTACAGAATTCCTGGTTTTGTGATCTCCAGCAAAATGTAAAAAAAACTCTTGCATGCCTTGTGTTTTGAGTACATCATCATTCACCAGCAGACAGGGAAAAAAAATATTAACCAATTATGTTTCACCCCCTTTTCCGCCGCAAAATGCTCCACTAGCTCAGAGATGTTGTCTGTAGCTCAGGAATATACCACAGTATCGTTATATGATATCACGTTAACTTTAAGAACAAATTCAGGTAACACTCTGTGTTGTTTTCTGTAGATGACCACCTTGACTTTAACTAAAATATACAAGCCTAATCTATCACCTAAACCTAATCCATATCCTAACTTCAAAACAGATTTCTCATGGGGCAAATAAAATAAATAAATAAATAGATAAATGTGTCCATAAAGACATATACATAGTTTTAATGCTGGATTTAGACATATATTGTTGCTGCTGCCGTATTGTTGACATACCACTGGTCAACTCAGTGATGACCACAGTTCTTATAGAGCCACTGTTTGTACACTGTTAGTCAATAAAACATCCTGGCAGATAAAAATATAGATATGCTTTGCTGCATGGTTCAAGGCTATAGTAACAACATCAATCAACTACAGAATTTGAGCTCATCCGACATTGTGAGGGCAAAGAGACCGAAGAGCCATCTCCTCTTTCCAAAGTTTGCCATTATCATGGTGTAGTTTTGCTCTTGATCATTTTCAGTTATTGTTCATGGTTCCGTATTTTCTCTCCCTCACTTGATCCCTCTATCCTCTTCTCTCCTTATTTTTACACTGTCAGAATCATTTGGTCTTTTAACTTATCAGGTTGGATCCAACTGCCTTTTTTTGACATCTTGATTTCGAAGCCACAGCCAGCACTGACTGTTCATACATACAATCCAGATGGAATGTCAACCATATGGACATGGGAAACGTCTTCTGGGTTTTGCGAGGGCTCTCTATACAAGGACTATTAAATAATCATTCTCATGACTTGGATGAGATTTTGGCTGGAATATATGTATTCACTTGTTCCTTTTATTTATTCAGTCTGCTTGTCTTCCCTCCACAGCACTGAGGGATAACCGGATCGACCTGGTCCGCGCTTCGTGGCAGGAGCTGACCATCAGTATTCGTGAGGTCACACTGGGAGATGAGGGTCCCTATACCTGTTCCCTCTTCACTATGCCTGTGAAAACAGCCAAGGCGTACCTGACTGTACTGGGTAAGATAACATACATTCTACACTCTGACTATTATGCACATCTGTAAAACATATATACACATATCCCCATTTTTCAGAAGAGCATGCTCCACGTTGTGTCTATATTAGCAACAGTGTAACATAGCTGATTGGTCTCCGAAGCTTAATCCTCACTTTTGAAACTGGGGGCAAGTGATACCAATACTGGTACAACAACCTTAAGTATCCACCAATACCGGTACCAATTCAATCCTGTCTCTCTCTCTTAAACAACTAAGCTGTTAATAATACATTTATCTGAATGTGCTCTGAATCCAAAATAGAATTGTCCATTATGGAATTCTAGAAACATGGCTGAATCCCCTGTGACTCTTTAGACATTTATACACTCTTTGGGTGCAGGAGTCAGTGATATGTAGGGAGCAGGGAGCCATTTGAGACACAGCCTTGCTACTCATCTGTGTTATGCATCCCTCTTTACACCTCAAAGTTTTAGCATTTTTGTGGTAGTTTGGGTTTTTTCACAATATCTGACCCTGTGATATTGCCTCATATCAGATATGAGTATCAGCTAAGTATTGGATCGGTACACCCACAGTTGTAACGAAAGCACATGGCGTAAAATTTTGTTCTTAACCTTAATTCACATGAACATACTGAGAATTCATTCCATGCATCCATTAACAGTTTCTGTTGGTCCATGCTTCCTGAAGTGTTCACACACTGATAAAGGAAGCTGATTTTTTTCAAGTGGTGTGAAAAAAAACAGGTTTTTATATGGCAATGACTGCATGTTTGCTAAATCTAAGGAGGAGGAAACCAAGAAGTGACATGTGAAAAGCTTTTGCTTTCTAAAGTATTTTTATATGCAAGAATTCTCATTTTCACACCTTAGGCCAGAGCGAGCGATATTGCTTTATTGTTACAGAATTTTCAGTCCATTTTAATGAGTTCAGGAATCTATGAAAGGCTTGACAGGAAACCAATATCACCAGCACAGAACACAGCAGAATTAGCCTTTTTTTGGCAAGTTGATAGATAATTAGATTTTTACCTCATAAAGTGGTGGGGGCGTTACAGATTTAATGTTGCTGGGGATCTGAGTTTAATGAAGCAGATTTGCCCGGTCGCAGGCTATCACTGAAACCCACCCAGAAGACAGTTTAATTAGTCTTCCTATGCACTTTTTTTTCTTACTTTTGTCAATCAAAAGTCAAACAAAGTCTCTTCCTCAGAGTTCCTTTGGCAACATCACCGCTGATGTCAACATAGGCAGCCCACAAATATTGCTTAATTCCACATTTCCAAGCTAATTAGGTGCCCAATTACTTAGTCTATTTTTAATTACTTGGTGTAAAATCATTAGTGTGTATGAGTGTGTGTAGCTCCAACAACATTAAAGATTATTCATTGAGAATATGGGTACAATTAATTTACTCACCATGTTTAATGATGGGACAAAAAAATGTATAAATTATACATTTGTAATTATCTCCTGTTTTTTATGCATATTGTGAATTCTGAAATCAAAACAGCTTTCAAAGCAAGACAAGCCTTACAAAACAAGACAGATCCTTTTTTCCACTGTAATTACAAGTAATCATTAGAGCAACGCAGTTAATCAAATATATTGCACTCTTGCAGTCCTGACCTCTGCAAGTGTTTAACTGATTGCGGAAAGTTCACCACAAGTAGCAAAATTAGTTTCTCAGAATATCTGAGAAGAAAGCCTTTTGTGCAGGTTTCAGACGAGGAAAAAAAAACAGAACCAGAGCATGTATTATGTACAAAACAGTGTCTGCATCATTATTATGGATGAATGCACAATGTGTTTTTTCCCTTATACACATGCCTTAGAAGGAGCTTTTCACAAAACATGGGAGGTTCATAAAAAAAGGTGGTGCTGTCCAAGTTGAAGGCAGCCTGCATAGTCATAGCAGCTAGTAAAAAGTGTAAAGGATCCATTTGTCATACGTGAACACACCACACCACATAGTGTGAACAGTGTGAAACTCTTTCTCTGCATTTAACCCATTCACCAAGTGAAGCAGTGGACAGCCAGGAACACAGCACCCGGGGAGCAGTGTGTGGGGACGGTATCTTGCTCAAGGGTACCTCAGTGGTGCCACTGGCAGTCCTGGAATTTGAACCCACGACCTTCTGATCGGAGGGGCGAATTCCTTGCCACCAGGCCATCAGCTGACAAGCTAGATGGAGGCATAGGCCTTGAACTCTTTTCTGAAACAACATTTAGCAACACAATTTTACGCTTTTATTCAGTTCGCCTTAGTAAATTGAAAGTTAATTTCAGATGCATTACATGCATGTATTGGGGCTACATCCAGGCACGTTATACTATACCTGTGCTCATACTTACATCAGATGTGTTTTCATGATTTAAGATTTTATTCTTAATGAATGTTCCATCCAGTGACTTCCTCAGATCCTCAGACATACACAGGAAGTTTCTTTCAAATGGTCCAGTTTGTTGAAACCAAACAATTACAGTTATAAACACAACAAAATCAATTTTCCAGAGGCGCTTTTTCCTAGCAATCAACGTTTACTTTTTCACTTAATACTTCATTTACTCTGTTTATCTTATCATTTTGATAAGTGCCACTGCTTTTAATGCATAGATAGATAGATAGATAGATAGATAGATAGATAGATGTGCTGTTATTTTTCATTTTTCCTAAATGCACTGTGATTGCTGTTTGTAACCACCACATTTTGGCCATGTGACGCTTCTTTCATATGCAGTGGTAGACAAAGTACAGATACAGTCGGTACAATAAGGTTGCACAAGGCTTCACAATATATCACTTCTTAATCACTGGTATATTCTGACCATTGTGATGGTCATATTGCAAAAAAAATTTAACATGCCATTGAGTTTTGAGATGTCTGCTTGACAGAAATCACTCCAGCTTATAAATCTACCGTCTTACCAACAAAACAAGCCAAGTAAACTGGACCACTTACAGCTTCCAGTGTATTTGCGACGTTGATTTTTAAATGCATGCTACATAGACATCCACTGATTTTGATGTATTTTTCTGGAATGTGATCATGATCTTGCCCTTGGGAGCAATATACTGTGCAGAGTTTGCAATATCTGAACTCTTCTTGAATCAAAAAAGAGCCCAATATCTAATTTTTCTGAGTAATGTTTCCTATTGATTTTGCCGTGTTGCACAGAGGAGCTCTGAATCTCGCAAATAAAATCTCTTATATTCTTGAGATATTTCATGATGTTTACTTACAAAGGTGCCAGTAAATGCATGGAAATAAGAAACAAAAATGAGGGATGACGATATCAAGGCTTAAGGTTTGTCCTCCCGCTCAGTTGTGTGTTGCGCATTTAGATAAGCTGTTGATACAATGTTATATTTATTACCAAAAGGTCTCAGCAAACCATAAAATAAAGAGCGGGATCTTCTGTTTTTTTTTTTACTTACACATATAAATCTTTAGTTGCGGTAAAAGAACGATAAGTTTAATGAAATTGTTCTATGTCACAACCTCCATTTTATCAAAGATAACGCTTTACACTGAAATGTTATTACAATATGATCAAATAGCCACTATGAATAAAAGGTCCACGTTCAAATTAACCTCAGCAGAGGACAACACCTCAGGCAAAACCGAGGGATTTAAGCAGGTGATTGTAGAGCACTGATAAAGTATTTCAAAGGTGTTCACGTTCAGCAGCAGCACTGAAGAGTACAGTCTTCTTTTAGCTACAAAAATAGCTTGCTTTAAATACCTGGATTGGAATGCCATCATTTTTAAGGAGCTTTTAAAATTCTGCACCAAATATAGTAAGTAAAGCGGTTATGCCATCCAGTCTTAGCATATTCATTCTTTGTCTAACCGTGCCTGCATGTTTACCAAAGGTTTGTATGTGCAAACTTGACAGTACCCACTAAAAAAAGCTGATCTAACAAGGCCTGTGGAGAATTAAATCTTTCAAATGAGCAAATTAAAACGCACTCTCTGTTTTGCATCCTCTGTGTTTTGCATGTGTAAATTAATACCAGGGGGCTCAAGCGCTAATCTGTTGCACATTCCAAACATTGGCTGGTGTCATTGTAATATTTTAGTGCTTGATTATTTTGTTTAAAATACATAGAAAAAGGTTGTAGATCATGCTTCCCTCCAATGTTCAGAAATCAGTTGTCAATAAAATGTGATTATATCTACAAACAAACAAATAAAAGAAGAAAAGAATTTTACCTGATTGGCTCCCCAATTTTAGTCTTGTCCAGTTCAACCTGCTAGCTAGGGCACCCCCATCCACACTACACCACCAACACTGGGAGGGTGAAGGCTCGTACATAGCTCATCGGTGTCATGTAAAGTCCCCGCATCTTTTTCAAACAGCTGCAAACATTTTGGACCGTCACCGGATAGATCAACACGCTTGGAGGAGATTTCTAACTGCCAGTTCTGTTACGTCAGCCAACAGACAAATATTTTATAAAGTCAAATAAGGCAGAAACAAGGCAAGAGTTTCAGCCTCCTTTGCTGTTCGTTCAGCACCATTAGATTCTCCGTGAGGCTGTGGAAATGAAAAGCACTGCGTTAATGGCTATAGTTAGTTCATATGTGTGTTTGAGTGTGATCTATTCAGAATCAGAATCAGAAAACTATTGATCCCGGAGGAAATACAGCTCTTCCTTTAGTATCAACACAATAGTAGATGGACATTTTATCTAACTGGTCCATGTTGCCAGCAGCTCTGTGCCCTGACCACCCTACTTTCAGAATAATTATCACTGGAGCGCAGGGAAACAGTTTGTCGTGAGGGTATAATCAAAATACATCGTACAAGCCTATTGACTACTTTTTCTTCTAAATCCCCCCGCCCCTCCCTCCCTCCCTCCCTCCCTCTCCCCCTCTTTGACTGCAGGTGTACCAGAGAAACCAGAGATTAATGGTTTCACTAAGCCAGCCATGGAAGGCGACCAGATCACCCTGACGTGTGTAACCTCAGGCAGCAAGCCTGCAGCAGACATCCGGTGGTTCAGGAATGAGAAGGAGGTTAAAGGTAGAGAGCTGTGAATAAATCCACATTATATTTTGTTAACTCATGATTAATCGCTGAACTCTCACTTTTCGGTGGGAGAATAGTCTATTCAGAGGATTTTGATCCTGGCTGTAGGGAAGACAGGCATGCTATAAATTTTATATCGGGAGAATTAGCTTGAAAGCAGGCCAAGAAAATAAGTACTCTAGATAAAAAAAAATAAAGATTTCTTTGGAACCACATTTATAAATCTCCTTTCAGTGCATGGTTCTTTAAAAAATCTGAATGTAAAGAACCTTTATAAAGTTTAGAGAGCCCCCTTGTCCTGAAAAGATCCTGCCCCAGTTTTTCCTAGAAATTTACAGTCAAGACAAGAACTGAATGTGAACTATTTATAAAATAAATAAAATGCAAAAAATTAACCCTAGATTACATTAAAAAATAAAATGTCCAGGTAAGAAAAAAAAAACACAAAAATGAAAAAAACAAAATACTTAAATGTTGGCCATGAGGAACTATTTTGCGGTTTTTGTAAGGGACACTAGACGGACGTGTAATCGCTGATCATAGCAAGGATCAAGAGGGGTAAACTGCTTGATAAACAGAATACAGCAAAGTAGATGCAGAGAGAGAAGTGACCTCTAGCACACCAAGGCCACAGTTTTTGAAATAACAAATAATAACAATTACAATAATAATGCAATTTACAAACTCCACAGACATATTCACAAACGCCAGAGTTAAATATAACTAAAAATAATTCAACTTATTGCCTTGGCTTTTCAACCGTTCTCTGTTGTCGAGGACACTTGGTTTGGTTTTCATTTTGGTGCATCTCTAATCATGAATGCTAAGTCCCTGTTGGTGTAATGGTCAGGCATCCCAATACTTTTGTCCATATATTGTATATGTGAGAGAGAGAGTGAGAGAGAGTTAGGTGTTTTCCATAGGACAGTTTTAGACAGTTTTTGCTGTGTTTTTTTTTTTTTTTTTACTTTTTGTCATGTTCATAATAACTACCTGGTAGAAACAAATTTCTATTTATAATAGAAGGTGAGAGGCAGAGCACTAACTGGAACACAGCAGCATGTTGAGAGGTCTGTGACAATTCAGGTCCAGCTCTGTCTGCTGTGCATTCCAAGCAGGAGGCATTGATTGCCTTTGTTTGAGCGCTGTGCAGCACTTCTAAAAATACAGCTGTTCTAATTAGCGATGAGACTGTGTTCTCCGTGCTGGGTGATTATGGTGTCTCTCGTAGACAGAAGCAGCAGGGAGGAGGACCATGTGCTGAAGTGGACTACGAGATGAAGGCAAACCAAGCTGATTGTTCATTTCTTTGTTAGGATTTCAGCCTTTCATATTCGCTGCAATTTCATACTTAATGTTAAAGACTTGGTTCACCAAATGAGTGGTTGTGGCTCTGAAATCTGATTGGCTGAGCCATTGTTAAAGTCATATTCACACATATATGACCTCACACATCATCTATGCTCCACCCACAAATGTGTTCTTTTATAGTGCAATATTTAGTAAACTTTATTCCTATTCAGTCTCATTCAAGACAACATAACACTGAATTTCTAGTAATACTAAACTCCCAAGCTAGACTGTGTTTAACAAGACAGGATTTTCCACCAAGTTACTGTTAGCTCACCAACACTCAGTGTATGCTAACGGGAAGACCATTAACATCCATACAGAAAAAATGTATTTATTTGACATTAATAAGGGACTTTAGATTTCCATATGTGGGCAAAACTTTAGTTAGTACTACAGTTTCTCATTAGAATAAATGGGTTTTTTTTCCCCATGTTCTGTAAAACTTGTCCATCTCCAACAGTTGCTACAGAAGAATGGGCTGGCCAATTCATTATTAAGGCAGCGAAATAATAAAACTCATTGTGCCGTCCGCCGCTATATTGTTTAGTTCTTTAACATAACCTGCCGTTAACAAGCACAGTAACACTTCACAGAAGGCGAGCATTGGTACATGATCCATATATAAACCTTACATGACAGGTGACATAGAGCTACATAAGCGTTTATAAAAGCTTATTCCCAGAAGTGTCTGTTATCATACTTTATAAAAGTTTATGTAGGCTTGTGTCAGTTGTCATGAAAGGTTTACGTGCAAATCATGTAGTCCTGTGAATACTGTACTTTAGTGAAGTGTTACCACAAACTACATTATTAGGAGAAAGAATGGTTTATTGTGATTGTGAATAATAGTAGATTAAATTAAAGCATTAAATGTCAAACAATGTGTTTCATCATTTTTTCATTTTGCTTCACGATCAACAGCCTTTAACCATATAACATGTTCCTTGTTGCTTATTGCTTTGTCGCACAACCCTTTGAATGATGACCATATCCACACATGAACAAAGAACACTCTCAACACTACAACACACAACATCTATTATTATCACAAGTCGCTCACCAACATGACCACAAAAGAGCACAGAGATTGGAACATGGAAGTCCTAGTGGATTTAAAGAGAGATTAATGCAAACCTGAAAGTACATTTGAGTACCCTGGGTAGATCCTCTTAGCTGAAATCTGATTAGACATAAAAGACAAACATCTACTCATTTAACTGTAATTAACAATTGATCAAACAACATTTGCTGTCAGGCATCAGCTAGGCTACAAAGTGGAGTGACATTATAAATATAAGGCTTTATAAAGCTACATTTCATCAAAGGATTGCTGATGCTGTAGATGAGAGCAGCATGGAAATCAGCTTATTTACTTCAAATCCTGCTACAAACTGATGGTCTGATTTTCTCCCTGTATTGACTTAGATTGCTGATTAAAAAAAAATTGCCCAATAACGGTTGGATTGTTTAGTCTTAGAGAAGCAGAATTAGAAATTGTCTAATTAACTGGGATTATTCTGAGATGGTAAACAAGTTTTTGTTGGGGTTAGAGTGTGGTGTGTGTGTGCTGCAAAGCAGTTGTCACTCTCAACAGAGCAGCCTGCTAAATGTTTTCACCTTCCCTTTGCCTTGCTGTGTAATACCTATTAATGGGATCTTATTCTTACTAGTTTTCAAGGAATACTGCCTATGCTTATATTCACATATGGTGTTGCTGTGTTCCTTGCTTTGGTGTGTGTCTACTTCCTCCAGTGCCACTTAAAAAAAAAATCTTTATACAATATGAAAAATGATTGGAGGTCTTTCAAGAGCTCTTAATTAAAGGGAACAATTATATATAGTGCCATACCAATTCAAAGAACCAGAAATTCTTTCCAGTCTAAAAAAAAACCCCTTTTCCCTTGCCAACTGTGTGCCCATGTCCCCTCATTAAAAATAATTTTAAAAAATGTAAATTAGGAACCTTTGCATCATGGACCACAATTTGAAAACCAAGGCTATACAGCACGAAAGCGCATTCCACAATTTCAGTTCAACCTGTTTTTATTGTATAGAACTTTATTCGCTAAGATATAGCATTTGTAAGAACCTGTTCAGGCCAGTCGAAAGTGAAGGTTCTTTTGTAGCCTCCTCTCAGAAGGTTCTCCTATAAAAAGCTCTTTGTGGCAGATTTTTGTGGTGGGCGATGGCTCTCGTAAATTCGTTTTTTTTTTTTTTGTTTGTTGTTTTTTTTTCCAGTGGTAGGAGTGTTCTTTATTCGGCAGCGTAAATGTTAGATGTATTTTGTTGCGTGAGTCAAAGGAGCATTTCATCCATCATGCACTCGAGGCTGGTTTTATTTCAGGATTCATGAGCAGATGCCTGGAATCAGATTCAGTGCAGGATACGGTGTGTAAATATGTGTGCTACACGGCACCACGCTGTCAATCTAGACTTGCATACAGTGAACGGTTACGGTCCCCAATGCCGAACACACAGGGTGTCAGTCATGGAAGTTTTCATCATGAACACATGCATCTGAAACAGTGATGGATGGATTCAATAACGTGAGCACATCTTAGATATGCACAGCCAGTTTGCATCGAGAGAGAGAGAGAGAGAGAGAGAGAGAGAGAGAGAGAGAGAGAGAGAAAAGCAGGCCTAGAGAGGCCAATAAAAACTACGAGATGACTGTCATTAAGGCGGATCAAAAATTAAATAGTACAATAAGCAAAGGGACGTGGCGAAGAGTGTCGGACGCGGTTGAAATGTTTGGTTTGTCTGCTCACAGCTGAAGTAAACAAAAGGATATTGCTCTTTGCGCCAGGCTCACTTTGATCAGCTGTGACTGTCATTTCCTGAAACAGCTCTGTCTCTGTCTGTGTGACTGCATGTTTATATTGTGTGTGTGTGTGTGTGTGTGTGTGTGTGTGTGTGTGTGTGTGTGTCCTTGTGTACGTTTGTGTGTGTGTGTGTCC
>JBBPCZ010000037.1:6749206-6761894 GCA_037974445.1 Brycinus macrolepidotus
TGTGTGTGTGTGTGTGTGTGTGTGTGTGTGTGTGTGTGTGTGTGTGTCCTTGTGTACGTTTGTGTGTGTGTGTGTCCCTATGTGTGTGTGCTCGGGCTGCACAATACATCATTTGTTCAGCATTACAGCAGTGATTCTCTTTGCAGTGCTGATATCACAGAGGGCTTCAATATACAAATGAGTGTCTATCCAATCAAAACATCAGTCTATACTGTGCGCTGCGAGCATCTTAGCCAATCACAGTTCCAGATCAGTGTTTCTGTGGGTGTTATGATGAATCCCTGCATTCAAGTAACCCAACAACAGTAAATGTCAAATCTTGAAACATGATCCAATACAACACTCATGTTTTATAGCATGTTTTGTCCATATCGTGCGGCCCTAGTTTATGTTTGTTGATGTGCGTGGGTGAGGCGACAGCTTCTGTCATCACTGATTTCAGCACCTCTCCAGCACATCCATAGTGTGAAGGCATTTATTTTGGAGCTCCATTCAGGGAATAGCATCACAGTGAATGCGAAACACTGGGAATTTAGCAGCGTTCAGCCTTCTATTAAATCTCTGTCTTTAAGTCGCAGGGCATCTTTCACACCTCCTTCACAACAGTTCCCTTGTGTCTGTGCCCCACACAGCAATAAGTACATCTTTTTTCTTCCACTCCAAGCAAAACTGGGGATCAAATATTGCAGAGTTGTCCTGCAAGACTCTTACATTTTTTCTCACTCTTACTCCTTTTGTGTCTGAATAGAGGTTTGTTTTTGTATACTTTTAGTACATACATATATATATATATATATATATATACACAGAAACATAATTTAAAAGCACTCTTTATACTGTGTGAAAATTTTGCGCTCGATAGAATTGGCCCAAAATGACTTAGATTAAAATGTTATTACAAGAACACTGAAAGTTAAGAACATTTTTGTTCTACTGTGAATTTGTCATTTTGGAAATGTGAGGTTTGTTCCTACAGCAACAATATGTTTGACCTCATTTCATGACACTGTATAAAAACAAACATGTTTGTGTGTGTGTGTGTGTGTATCCATTTAATTAATTATGCTTGTACATTGCAAAATAGATAAACATTCAAATGGAATTCTGGATGGCTGCTTGTGGCTGAATACTGAATAAAACATGGGCTGTAATGCCATTGTCTGTCACACACCAGCCCTGTACTACCTCTCCAGCAACACTCTTAGGAGTTGTGGGACTCATCTTCATCATTCTCCTTGTAAAAAGAGTGAGTGTAGGAATACTGTTTAACAGTGATGATGTGTATAGTCCTCCCCACTCCTAACATGACTTCTGCCTTGAACCCGTTCTGAAGAGAGTGAAACCCATGGAAACCGTGGAAGGCCAGTGGGGAAAAATCACCCAGAGCTGATTCCCACAGCTCTCTGTTCTTATATCATAAAAGAAGACATGGCAGGGCACCATCCTCCCTTAAGAAAATACAATATATTGTTTCCCAACTGTGTGCAAACGTTTCAACATGGCCAAATTATTTGTTTTGTTGATTTTCTAAGTGAAAATAAGTATACATTCACTTCAATATGGCATTTTTTTGCAAACTTAAGCACACAATTTGCTGAGTTCAATATGTTAAAAAATATTAAACAAAAAATATAAAATTTGCCATAAGATTGCACAGGACAGATGTTAAAGATGTTAAATTCAGCAAATGAACAGTAATTGTGTGTTAAAATGTGCAGAAATGTGCTCTAGAAAACGTGGGTTTATATTCACTCAGTAAAAACATGTAAATTCACCTTAGGCTCCCAAACTTTCACAGTTATAGTCCAAAATAGAAAATAGATTCCTAAAGTAAGGCCCATATAGACCAAACTTGGCCCATAAGGATGTTGAATTTGGATCACCAGAAAGTTGCCTTACCCCCTCCACTCCATCAGCCAATAAAGAAACGTATTTATGCACAGCTTCTTAAAACATAACATTCTAAAATAAAACATCAAAATACAATTGTCATAAGCTGAAGTGCAGAATTAACACTTTTGAGTTACAAGGGCACAACAAGTGGTAGCCAGGGATGGGGGTGCTAAGAGTACTGCTGACACCCCAGATTTCAAGACTGTTTAACTGCCGCTACTAAAAAAAATAATTAACTTGAAAATAATTTGAGTAAAATTGAGACCTATCAGCATCTGCAGTTGCATACAGCTTATGGCTGTGTCAGAAATCCTTTCAGAGATGTAGGCTAGTTTTGTGCCCCAGAGCAGCCTAATATTTTTTTTCCACATTAATCTTACTCAGTAGTGTTCTATGTTTTGGATACATTAATTTACTTATTAAACTTCCCACATGAGGTGTATTCCCCCAGTTTTCACCTTTAATCATGTCCATCTGCTAGCAGACTCCACCAGCCACCCAATCCCAACATACTGCGCGAGTAAAGGTTATCATGTGCTTCCTCCAAGTCACGTGGAGCCAATGCAATGTCGTCAGAGCACTCAATAATACTAATTTTAACTGCCAATTCTGTTACGTTGCCTAACAGATGCCAGTGCTGGCTAGGATCACGCTGAGGGACTGGGGGAAAGAGAAGACCCCCTGCTCACACAGAGAGCTGTGGCATCACTGGGGATCTTACTCATGGTCTTCTAATGATAGGGCCAACACTTAAACAGTTTGAGTCCACCCACACACACACCCACAATTTACATTTACATTTTTGGCATTTGGCAGGCACACTTATCCAGAGTGACATACATGGGTGTACAATGTCATAATGAGCAAACGTGTCCCATGTTCATGTACAAAACTGTTTACTTGAATATAACTGTTGACATTAATATAGTTCTCTATGATAGGGTTCTCTATGGTGCTTTTAATTGTTCAATGCAGTGAATAGTGATTAGGAGACCATTTCCAGTTTCTGCCCCCCATCCCCCAAAAAAGAGTCTCACTAGTGCTGTAGTAAACTTTTCCTGAGGGGGAGAGGTTTGGTGGGGAGAGTGAGAGAAAAGCAAATGGAGAGGGAGCTGAGCGCTGACTCTAAGCACACCAGCAGCTTCTCGCTGCTTAAAGCTCCCTCTTTCATCCTGTCAGCGGGGGGGAAGCTGAATCAGAGTCCAGCTTCCCAGTGCCACGCGGACACACTAACGCAAACACGAGCGCTAATCCCTTCAGTGTCAGCCAAAGAGAGGAGCAAGTCATTCTGTCTACAGCCAGGGATTTAGCAGAGCGCAGTATTTTACTGTATCAGCAGGACGTAGTTTGCGGTATGTGCCCATATGCTCTTCTAAGCCATGTGTACATACAGCTTATTTGAATGAAAAACTGAACCAGCCAGGGGCCGGTTCATGAAAGTGTCCACTAATGAGAGTGTTATTGTGTTGCGTAAGTGAGAGGTTGGCAATAGCTGTTTGTTGTGTGGAGATACTAGAGAGGAATGACAGTGGGAGACAGGGTTAGCAGTATGTGCCCATATACTCTCCTAAGCCAGGGGTCACTAATCTTATCCACAAAGGGTCAATGCGACTGCAGGTTTTCTGTCTAGCAGTCGAGCAGAAGCACACCTGATTCCACTTGTTCAGTTGATTAATCGACCCCTGCCAATTTAATTTAGGACCACATTCCATGTAGTGTCAGATTATCACTTTTTAGCTCATTAAAATTGCGATTGGCGTTGGTCTTAAAGTTGTATATCAGACAGGCCCTAGGATGTACATAGACCTGTTCGTAATGAAAACTGTTTCAGCCCGAGGCCTTCAAGAAAGTCGACTAATCAGCATGCCACTGTATTGTGTGAGTGACAGGGTGGCAGTGGCTGTTTGTTGTGTTATTGTATTAGGCAGGAAGGATAGTGAGGGTATACTAATCCATATAGATAATCCTGTGACCACTGCATAGCTGTGGAGGTAATACCATTGTATGTGTGTGTGTTTGTGTGTGAGAGATACAGAGAATCAGACAGAGAGCGTGAGAAAGACAGAAAGGGATTATTAATGCCAGCCTGGCTCAGACAATCGCACTCACACATCTGATCTTAGGCTGATGTTGGAGGCTCCTGGCGGCACAGACATGGTGTGTGTGTGTGTGTGTGTGTGTGTGTGTGTGTGTGTGTGTGTGTGTGTGTGTGGATTAGCCATATAGCATTACGCAGCATCAAAAGGAGCTGGAGCCATGCAGTAGAACTCATCTCACCCAGTTACACCAGTGGAGATGAAGAGCTATGTTCAGAGAGAGAGGGAGAGAGAGAGATGAAGGAATCCAGGCCTCTAGCACATTAGTTCCGG
Organism: Brycinus macrolepidotus; assembly: GCA_037974445.1. Classification (NCBI taxonomy): domain Eukaryota; kingdom Metazoa; phylum Chordata; class Actinopteri; order Characiformes; family Alestidae; genus Brycinus; species Brycinus macrolepidotus. Next base: position 6,753,469 of record JBBPCZ010000037.1, read on the forward strand.
TCAGTCACATACTACATCATTTTGGCTCATGTACCACATGCTGCCCACTCTCTCTCAAGTGCGGGAGATTACCACTCATCAAAAACATGAGCCATTTTTAAACCAACTTAAGCCTAGTTACCTGCACTTACAGCAGAGCTCCTGTTCACTACCCATGTGTGGATTTAAGCTGTCAGCCATCAGAACTTTCTAATGGCAAAAGTATATATATATATATATATATATATATACTCCAATCAGCCATTACAATAAAAATCACCTGCTTAATACTGTTTAGGTTCCCCTCACTTCGAGACAAGGACTCTACAAGACCTCTGAAGGTGTCCTGCAGTTTCTGGCACCAGGAAGATCCTATAAGCCCTATAAGTTGTGAGTGGAGGCCTCCCTGGATCAGACTAGACCGCAAATGCTTGATCGGATTGAGATCTTGGGAATTTGGAGGCGAAGTCAACACCTTAAATCATTCCTGAACAATTTTTGCAGTGTGGCAGGTTGCTTTATCCTGCTTAGAGTTGCCATGAAAGGGTGTGCTTGGTGTACAGCGTTGTTTAGGTAGGTGGTATGTCAAAGTAACATTCACGTGAAGACCAGCACCCAAGGTTTCCCAGCAGAACACTGTCCAGAGCATCACTGACTGCCTTGCTTTTTCCCATTGTGCATTCTTGTGCCATCCTCTTCCCAGGAGCGATGCACATGCTCCTGGCCATCCACAGGATGGAAAAGACAATCTGATTTAACAGACCAGATCACCTTCTCCCATTGTTCCATGATCCAGTTCTGATACTCATGTGCCCATTGTAAGCACTTCTGGCAGTGGACAGGGGTCAGCATGGGCACTCTGATCTGTCTGCGGCTACACAGCCAGCATAGCCAGCACCTTTTTCATCAATTTGTGCTACAGTAGCTCTTCTGTAGGATTGGACCAGCCTTCACTCCCCATGCGCATCAGCGAGCCTTGGGAGCCCATGACCCTGCCACATGTTCAACAGTTTTCCTTCCTTGGACCACTAACCACTACATACTGAGAACACCTCTCAAGACCTCCTGTCATGGAAATGCTCTGTCCCAGCTGTCTAGTCATCACACTTTGGCACTTGTCAAAACCACTTAGATCCTCACACTTGCCCGTTTTTCTTCAGTATGTCCCACCCTTGACAGGTGCCATTGTAGTGAGATAATCAATGTTATTGACTTCACTTGTCAGTGGGTTTTTTTAGTCATTAGCAAAAAACTGTCCCTTTGATCAAATTACACGCTTGGTTGAAAACAAGCACGCGTCTGCTGAATGTAACATCAATAAAACACGTAGTTATGGCACATTTAATAATATAATTTTTTTAAGTTAGTTCCCTGTAGAGGAACCAGGGATGTTGAAACCTTTGCGTACACCGGTGTATATATCATTTGAAAATGCTATTGTATGAGAATTTCATTAATGCTGGGCCAATTGAAATGGTCCTAAGTTACTTGGGGGAAAACTTTTATGTCAACTTACACAAAATATGTTGTTCCAATAGCAATAATCATTCAAGCAGATTGCAATACACTATGTGAAGTATAGAGGGAAATATAGCTTCTGTCACTTTTTCCACACCATTAAAGAAAAAACAGAACTTTGAAAAAGGCAGCACTGTGACTGGGAAAAATGAATTCATTGACTAATAATCATTCTATTAATGGATTATGTAAATTATTGCAGCCCTAGTCTGGAAATTGGTTAAATCATATGTTGTGACTCATTGTGTCTGATATTGTGACTTAATTATTATACCTTTTCTGGTTGAGTTTTATCATACACCAACATGTAATATATAAAATATTGTTCTTACCAATGCAGATATATGTATTCTGGTTTAATAAATTAATTTGGGGTGTAGACAGGAATGACTAATGAGTATGAATGTTAAGCACAGTGTATGTTGTTTTTTTAAGACATGCACTTTTCTCCTCTCACTCCTTCCTCTATAATGAATAAAATGGAGGATGAATAGGCTGAATCAGCACGTAACCTTCCTACCTCCTGTTGATCCAAACGCCTGTCGGTTGGAAATGAGCATTTAAATTCAGATCTGCTCACAGCTAAAATGAAATGCTAATCTTTAGCCCCTTTTTCCACCTTTCCTGCTGCTCTCTGTCTTGGCGTATGCTTTAGCTATCTCTGAATGCCAGGAAAGCCTTCCAGTTTGAGGCTCTGCAAGGCTCGTTCCCTTAAAAGTGAAATTAGCACCATTAAAGCGAACTCTGATTCACTCTAAATTGTGTCTCGCTATGAATATAATTACACATGCAGTGTGAGTTTAATGAAGATTGGAACTCTCTGTGAGGGTGTATATTGTGTATGTGCATGTTGGGGTGTGCGTGCGTGTGTGTGTGTGTGTGTGTGTGTGTGTGTGTGTGGACTGTGTTGATTTGCCTTCATAAATATTAATGTAAAACATGCTGACCTTAATTTTGAATCTGTCTGCTGGCACGTCTCTCTCTACCACTCAGAGAGAGACAAAAAGATAAAGTCAGTGCTGTCATTCCATTATGCAGATGAATTTCACACATATGGATGGGTGGATGGGATGGATGGATGGATGGATGGATGGATCGGTGGATGGATGGATGGATGGATGGATGGATGGGGGGAGGGATGGATGGATGGATGGAAGATCTATTTTTATGGACTTTTTTTTTTTATTCCATGTCTTACCTCATCATGGAGGACTGCACAGTCAGGCAGAACAGCGAAAACCATTCTCAGTTTTATGCTCTGGTCTCATCATTTTGGTGAGCTATAGTTAAACTTAAATAAACCTGTCCTGAGGAATCTGTTCTAAACCACTTGCTTCAAATGGATGGATGGATGGATGGATGGATGGATGGATGGATGGATGGAAGATCTATCACTTTTATCACTTTCATATTGTGTGGATTGTCCAAACAATTGAAGTCTTTGCTGCATTTACCCAAACCCCATGCTTTACCTCATTCTATATTAACTCTACACAACCAGACACTATTCTCTTATAGAATATGCAGAAACATGTTTGTTTGTTGTTGTTTTTTTGTTTGTTTTTTTGGTGTTTTTTTTTTACCCAAATCTCTTACTTCATTGCACAGGTCCGCACAATCAGTCAATCTTAATTTTGAACTTTTTCTGAAACACCTGCTGCAAAGCTGTGTTGATAATGGATGGATGATGGACAGAAGGATGGATGGATGGATAGATGGAGGGTTAATCTATGACACATTTTTAAATTGGATTAGTATGATTAAACTTTTCTGAAAAAGCTGCTGCGAGTCTGTGGGAATGGACAGAGATAAGGATGGATGGATGGATAGATACGCTGAAAATTAATGAATAAATGAATAGATTGATATATAGAAGATTTATCACCTTATAAGCTTTCTCATATGGTGGGCTATCCTTTTCTGTTTCTTCATTCCAAATTTCACATCTTACCTCTTACCTCGTTCTTAACTCTACGCAGTCATACACAGCAGTAAAGACATTTCCAGTTTCCTTATTTCTTTAAAGAAATGGTTACTTATTGAAGATGACAGTGACCAATAACCAAACATTTTTAACAATTGCTAAAATCACGTTTCCCATTACTGAAACCAAATTTTTTCAAAATTCATGGATTCTTTTCTCACTCAAACTCCACCAGGAGCAAAAGTTTTTGCACATGCTTACATACTATCTTCAAAACTGTTAAAGATAGGTCCACAACTGAATTGCTGAATTTTTATATATATAGTGCAAGTTCCAGTGCAAGTTCCAGGCCAGAGAGGGGCAAATATCACAATGGGTGCAGCAAAAGAAAGTCCAATGATGTTCTGTTGCATAAATCAGTCGTTGGCCTTGACGACACAGAGTGCCTCATCTTGTTCCCATCTTGTGGTGAGGGATAATGTGGCTTTCCTCCACTCTACTGCAATCACAGAGTGGCTTTATTGTTTCTGCCACCATACTCCCACTTCCTAAACCTTCTTCAATTCTTCTCTACATGAAGATGGAAGGTTTATAATCATCATCCACATCACCAAATGCCCCTACTTGAGGCTATAGGCGCATATGGCCACCAAGATAATCCTGCAGCGCACTGTCAAGGTTGGGTAAGGCATTCTAGAGGATACTTTCCCAGATGCATCGCTAGAGAGACATTAGATGTGATGTGGATGAAAACTTGCGACCAAATCCCAAAAACAGGATGACTAACAGCAATAAACATTTAAGTAAAAAAAATCATAAATTAATAAATAATATTAATGTTGTATATGTTGCATCTTTGCCTTGTTTTATTCATAAGCACAGAAATACGTATTAGCACTGAAATTGTGTGTGTGTGTGTGTGTGTGTGTGTGTTCAAATAATATGAAATTGTTAGTGAAATTGTGTTTTTGTTTTGTCTTAGTTATTGTAAAAAATAAAATCTGTTACTTGAAACCCAATCATGATCAATATTGTAATATTTGTAGTGTTGTCTGTTAGTGTTTTTACTTGATTCATTAATGTTTGATAAAGTGCTCGTGCTGAAAGAGACAGTGTGCTGTCTGGTGGTTGAGTCAGATTAACTGCTTTGCTGGTGTAGTGGATTTTGGAGGTTAGATATATTGTGTGCCCAAACCGTGCCGGGGTTCTGCAAACTGTGTAAAGTGTTTTGAAAAAGAGGTTTCAGTATTGGGAAATTTGACTTAGCAATTGTTAAAAACTGAAGTCTGAAGAAACTTTTCTGAAAGGCCTGCTACATGTCTGTGTGTGTTTGAAGCATGGTGTGAAACATCCTCCACAATGTCAAATCTAATTGTATGTTTATCTCTCAAAGTCTCAGAGGAATTGTTCCTTGTTTGTTTGGAGCCTCTGGAAGACCTTTTGTGTAAATACTCTTGGGTGCATACTAACAGAGTTGTGTTTGTTTGTTTGTTTGTCTGTTTGTTGGTTTTTACAACAGAATAAAAATCTTGTTCCTTTCAGTCACTTATATGCTGTGTGCTGGTCATGCAGTAGATTTCTATTAGAGCTGCGCTTCTGTCCATTTGTGTGTGTGTGTGTGTGTGTGTGTGTGTGTGTGTGTGTGTGTGTGTGTGTGTGTGTGCACCAGTGTGTGCACCTGTATATCTTTAATATTAAATTTTATGTTAATAATAAGTACATTAAAATTCCTCCTAAAGATGGATGAATTACAGTTTTCCAGTAATAGCAAGACCATTAGCAAGACTATAAGAAAAAAAGAAAACTAAAAAAAAGAAATAAACAAGGAGAAGGAACAAAAGAAAGAAATAAGGAAAGATCTGTTCTTGTTAAGCAAAGATTTGTTCTGGCTAAGCTTTGAAAGTATTTGATGTTCATTCAAGTCAAGACCACACTTTTGGTTCAATATAAGTAAGGTAAAACTGTCGTGCTTCACTGGATTAAACAGAACTTGAAACCAGATGAGGAAACAGTTATACTATTTTTGAAAACAGATTCTGAAGTTTTGATACTCTTTACTCCTTCAGATGGATGACATCCATCGGCATTTGTTCAACGGAAGACTTCCTTTAGTCAGCGGTGGAAAATCACAGACTCCGGGTGTTCTGAAAATCCTGCTGTCTTTGAAACTCTTGATAAAAGTAAATCTGAACTTCGGCCATCTTTGTACACAAAGACGTGGAGAAGCTCCTTGAGGAGCGCTGGGTTTTGAGCTTGGAAGCTGGTGAAGTGTTCTGGGAGTGCCGATGTGCGTCGCTGGCTAGAAATAATGAATACGCCTCCCCACTTTAGCCAATGTATTCTATTCAAACTGCCACTTTACAGCGAATGTCCGTTCTTTCAAATGACAGAGAACTTCAGAAACATACAGATATTGTTTGGCATGTAAATCATCACTTTGTTTTTAATTGTTGACAAAGCTTGTTGTTGATTTTCACATTAATATCATTGTAGTTGACATACTGGACTTGCGCACTGTAACGTCTACCTGTGTTTTGCTTTATACCTGCTTGTTCCTGTGTTTCTTGCAAGTAACAGTGCTTGTGCTTCTGCCTACATGTTGTTGTACAGGGGCAAAGGAAGTGAATGCCAGTGGAAAGACGTTTACAGTCAAGAGCTCTCTGCAGCTGCAGGTGGACAGGAATGATGATGGCGTGGCCTACACCTGCAAAGTGGACCATGTTGCCCTGCCCTCCACCCCACAGCAAGCCACTGAAGTGCTGGAGGTGCATTGTGAGTACTAAGCCAAGAACTATGCAAAATATCACCCCTTAATTCTACAGGGTCTCAACCTCAAATTATCTGGGGGCCACAAGCTAGTAGTCATCTCCAAGGAGGGTCGGTTAAAAAGTGCCCATTTTTTTCAAATATGAATTTTATCTACATTGTATATACATTTATTTAATGTTAATTGCAGTTTTTCTGTGAACCCAAAGCACAACTACTAGTAGTAATAGGAACCATATAATAATAATAAGTAGTCTTAATAGTATTATTAGTAATAGTATAAATATACAGTGTTTAATAATGAAATCAACACTGGTGAAAGTGGGTGATTTAAAACAGTTATTTCTGCATTCTCAATTAATTTCTTAATTAATTTCTACCAATATTTCATGACTGAATCCACTGAAGGCAGGTTTATAGTAACTATAAATTAACCTCAAAAACACAGTCTAACTCAGTAGCATAGCATTATAAACACCATCCTGAATTTATTTAGTTGAATGGGATTTTTATTACTTTTCTGTAAAGTTTGTGCAACAATTGTTACAACAGAACGTTTGTGAGTGGAGCATGGCTATTATTATTAAGCACATTAAAGCACTTTTTTTTTAATGTTTGCTTATTTTCATTTTAGGACAAAATGCTTTTAATAGCCTTTCTTCATTTTGTTTTTTGTGGTCTTATAAAATGTCTGTTTGATGGTCTGTGTATGTCTTCCAACCCTCGCAGATGCCCCTCGTGTCGAGATCAGGCATTCTCAAACACTCCCGCAGGAAGGACAGTTTCTTAAACTGGAGTGTGTGTCTAAAGGAAACCCCTCGTAAGTCTTTCACACCATCCCAGCCAACTGATTATGTTTGGAGAGAGAGCCGTATGCGAATGTACCCCTTTTATTCTTCTTTTGAAGTGATCCTCATCCCCTCTCCGATAGGATCTACTAACTATTGTTATCTACTGGGGAAGAGCTGGTTGGATCCTGAGTTTTCCAATGGCTCAAATGTGAAAACTTGTTCATAAAATTACATTCAAAATGCATCTGTACATTTTTTTTAACCTTCAAAATCCATTTACTTTAAATTTAGCAAACAATTTTTTGAACAAATCTACCATCTAATACATCATTGCCAACCACAGTACACTCTTAAAAATAAAGGCTCTTAAAAGATTCTAGGCTTCTATAGTTCAAATAATTAAGGTTCTTTAAACTTTAAAAAGGTTATTTTAAGAACCAGTCTGTGTTTTTTGACATCTTTATGTTTAGGGGAAATGTTGAAAGTGGTTTAGTTCTTCTAGAAGCAAATTATTGTTGTACTCAATTAGAAATAATACATCCCAGACTTCAGTGGAAATAGTTTGTATGCTCACTATCACTCAGGTGACACTGTTTTCGTTTTTTTCAGGGGAATTCCAGCAGTTTTCAAATATTTTTTTTTTTTAATAGCAGTTAGTCAGTGTATTCATAATCATTTCATTAAATAGCATTCTATGTGGAAGCTTTTAGAAATAACAGGCTAGAAAATTAGTTCCTATCACCACCGCTGTGAACAGTTCTGACTCTGTAAGTTTCTCTAGAACAGCACTTTTCACATGAAACCACTCTGAATGACTCTTTGTATGTGTGAAGGCTTAAATTATGCACTTTTAAGCAATTTTGCATTTAGCTTCAAACTGTACACCTATACAAGAAGCAGCCTGTCCCAGCCAGTAAAGCTGAACATTTATGTGACACTTTACCTTTCATACCAGCCACTAATAAAAAACAGTCATGAGTGTATTTTCCAAATATCTTAAATAGCTTAATAATCAACCTATTTTTGTTTCACTAAATTAATATACCATTAAAGCTATTATATGAAATGAATCAACCATCTAACCTATTGTAATGCACTGAAGGCTCCTTGAGTTATTGTGGAGTGCGGGACAAAAATCTCTTTCTTTACCATTTTTGGAAGCGTTTCAAGCACTAAGGGCTATATGCATTCAGGTATACAGCATACACCCACCTCTGGGGAGAACGATGCACTGCATACAGACTTGATTTTAATTTGTCTGTGAAAAACGAAGACTTCACGCACGTTATATACCCAACACACTCTTTTGTGTATTCTGCTTCAGTTATTTTTTCCAGCTGTCAAGCTGTTACTCATAAGACTTGATGTTATAATGAATGTCATCAAAGCATGCTATTTGAATTTATACAAAAGTATAGCAACATAAAATATGATAATATACAGAATTT
>JBBPCZ010000037.1:6764278-6814143 GCA_037974445.1 Brycinus macrolepidotus
GCGCCGTACCTTGGACCCCGTTAATAACTGCTTGCAGTTCTAGTTTAAATTGTAACTGTCATTAAGCCTTGTTTTTGAAAAACAAGGCTCTAAGCTTGTCAGTGTTCATGTAAATTGAATATTTTTTTCAGACATAAGGCAACATTAACACTTTTTTCTCAGCCAGAAGTGATAATGTATCTACACACACACATACACACCCACATGCAAGCGCATATCAGACACCAGTGACGTGTAACAGCAGTAAAATACCGTTACTGATTGGCTGATACTGAGAGAGATATTTTTGCCTCTTTCTACTTTTAGCACTCCCACAGTTGTTTGTTTCCCACAGTTGTTGGTGAAACAAAAGAGAAAGAGAAAGAGACAGACAGAAAGAGAGAGGTGTAATGTCTACTTCATTTGTTTCCTTTTCTGTGAAGAAAACATCCAATGTTTGAGAGCAAAATTATTATGATTATTATTATTATTATTATTTACAGTAATACTGGCATCATATTAAAGCTGAGACTTTTTAATCAGAAACTAGTACAACCTCCTAAAACCCCACCATCACGTGCTTATTAATTAATATATTTTTTTTTTATCTAAAATCTGGTTTCTTCAGAAATTGACTTTTGCAACTTCCAACGCAACACTCTTCATAGTGATGCCACCTTCCATACCCTGATGTACCAAACCACCAATGGACATCCTTTAGCATCCTTTAAGAAATACAGCACAATGTAGTTATTAACATGTAACAGAAGTCATACAGAGGTCAGAACAATCAGAACAAGTGGTCACAAAGTCTACAACACAAACAGAAATTTTATTTGGTATACAAAATGACCAGGGAACTGACACACCCCCTGAATTTTTATATGTAATGTTAATGGTAATACTACTTGGATTCTAGCTTGCTAGACACCATGTAGATGCCTTACAACCTTGTATGTACCTCTCTGTCACAAAAGCATTTAAAATTAAAATTTTAGGCCAAAAGCTTACATCCAAACTCCTGACATCCTGTCCCCACATACTTTACACCAAACCACTGTATGGTAATCTTAACCATTTAATGATGCAGAATTTGTAGAAAAATGGGTGGATTTCCACTTTAAAAAATAATTTCTGTAAATAAGATGAGATGAAAAGATGAGTTCAAAGAACCTTTGACATGTAATGAGTCAGACATCCAAGCCTATTTTAGGAACCCTTATTTTTAAGATTTTTCACTTAAAATTTGTGACCTGTCTGCTTGGAATATGGCTGTGCCACCGATGGTTCTTTAAAAGGACAAGAAGCTCTAGGATTTCGTCTTGCGTTTGTGCAAATGCAGCAGAACGGCTTCCCCAGCACTGACACTGTGGCGTGAATGCTCTAGCAGTCTGCCAGCCATGTGCAACCACATCTGCCGTCTCTATCAGCAGAAGCAGCCGCATAGCAATGGCCAGCAGCAGAACGCGGAAACGGCAGAAAACGCTTCTCCATCCCTGCTGCTGCTGCCTCCACCGCTCCACACACCCTCAAGCCTGCTGGCTGGAGAGCAGCTTGGCTTTCTGGAACTGTTTCAACTCCCACACTTGCTTTCCTGCTCTTTTACTTTCACTCTCTGAGAGGTTCTGAGGGAGATTTAATGAGCATGCGGAGTACAGTGTAGAGGTCTGTGCTCAAGCCCCATCGAAATGTCAGGCCACTGCAAGGACATGGATAACCGAAGCCTTTAATGATGTTGACGCTACAAACCTGACAACTTCCTGCAGGAATAATAAGCTAATTGGGTGTCACAAATATAGAGCATCTTGTCTGGATCCATTACTGTCCTTTCAACTGGCACAACAAGTTCCCCACTTTCATCAAAGACAGACCAGTACTGTACAAAAGCTCCCTGCCTTCATAATGACACATAATGACATCTTTTTTTTATTATTATTATTAGGCCCATTTATTTCTTATATTGTTGAGGCTCTTTTTTCTCAGTTTTTAATCCTGAACACTTAGTTACTTATTCATTTTTTAATTTTGTTATGTTCGTTCCACAGGTGACAGTATATATGCTGCTTAGAGAGTGGTCACACCACTGACTTTTGAGCTTATTGTTTTATTTTAGACCAAAAGTACAGAGGAAAAGAATACCAAGAAAAGAAAAACCAACCTGTTCTAATGGTGATAAATACTGAATGTTCAAAACGCGTAGCGATCAGAACTGGGTAGTAACTATTATATTTTGCTCTGTTGCGTATATGTAGAGTTAAATCAATTTTTGATGCATATTGATGATAGTTTTGGATTATTTTAACTGCCTTGCAATTGGTTACATCTGACTTTTGAGGTCTATCATTTTATTTTAGAGTGCATTAAAAAAAGCACAAATGGAACCTGACAAACCTCCTCTGTTGGATGTTGAATGTTCTAAAGGTTTCATTTTTAGTCACTAACACTGAGTTAATACATTTTGGTTAAAATATAAGTTTGTTGCAGTATCTATACTGCCTTACAATTGGTGACACCCCAGTTTTATCGTTTAATTTTGGACCAATTTATTTTAATTTTAGGCCAAAGGAGCATCGGAAAAAGAAGAATAGCACCTCACCAACTTTATTTTGTATGCTGGCAGATGCCAGACGTGTTAAGTTTGGCTTCAGTCATTATTTCACCAAAGTAGCATTTATTTTATTTCAGTATGGGTTTATGCTATTCTACACACCTCTGATAGATGTATGCACTCAGTCACCCAACATTTCAAGCAATAGCAGCACACGTGAAGGACAGTCAGTAATATGTTTGCATTGGATACATTATTAAACCTTGGCCATAAAATGCTCCAATACATTTCAGTGCTCCGTCTACTTAGCAAAGCAAAAAGCACTTATCTACTGTTGTACCACTGAAACATTTACTATAAAAATATCATGTAGCCAGACTATGAATGAGCCATTTTGTTATCCTAAGTGAAATTCCAATAATGACTTTTACTTCAAGGAATACTCTTATTTCTCCACGGTCAGTGACTATTAAAGCCAGTAATGAAAGTGGTTATACTCCTGTCTTCAGTAATAATCTTTCTTTATTCCTAATTACTAGTGCATCATAATAAAAGCACCGTAAACCTATTCTGTTCATCTTAAATGTCCCATTCGGGGATAAAAGCAAATATGTTGTGCTTATTACTTTCCTGTGTTCGCTGCAGCAGTGGCGGTGTGACATGAGAAGTGTCAGGGGTGTTTTGCTTCAACAAGCTGAGCGTGGGGCGCGTGCCTTTGAGCTCATTAGAGAGAGAGCAGCCCACTGATTCACCTTATCAGTCTCAACCCAACTTTACTCCTCAGCCTTTATCATGGGGCTAAACGCGCTTTATGCATTTCTAATGATCACGGGCCTGGCTGAGACAGGCTGCTGAGGTGGATTCGGGATTAAAGAAAAGCTTGAATGTGACCTGCCATTTTAAAAAGCCTGAATAGCTCAGTTCGAGTTACAGCGTGTGGCAATGTTCGGTTAAGGCTGATTGGCATGAACTTTGCTTTGACTAGGCTCATGAATTTTCAAATGGCAGGTAACAGATGGGGCACAGGCTCACTTTGGCCTGCTTTTGTTGCTGTCAAGTGGTGGGTAACTGGTTGCAGCTACTTAGGTCAGTGTATATAAGAATAATTTTGATTTATTTGTAGTTTCTTATTACAATGCTTTTGCTTCTACATTAGTATGGTCAGTTCCTTAATTGTATCTGCCAATAATTGTATAGTTGAAAATTATATTTCATTTCATTTATCAAAAAGACAAGAATAGAGTCTAACCAACCAGTCCCTGTGCTGATAAATGGTGAATGTACTTATGAATTTAGAAGTGCTACTTTTGTACTTTTACTCAGTTTTTTTTTTTTTTTTTACAAAGGTTCTTGCACGTCTATTTGAGTCATAATTTAACTGAAATACTTATAATTTCACTGTAGTACATAGTGCATAGTAAAACTTTTGATTGGGATCATATTGCCAAAAGTCTGGGTAGGATTTCTTTGCCTACTTCTTGCTGACCAGTTACTTACCTACACCTGTCATTGACCAGACGATCCATAATAACAATAGTGTACGTGGTGTTTACTTTACATATTCCACAGTCCTGAGGTTTGTTGCATTAACATAATGAGACACTTAATAATAAACATGGTAATCATGAGTTTTTAATGAATGTCAGTTCATGTATTATTAGTTTTCTTATTTTATCATTTATTTATGTTTAGTATTTTACATTAATCCCATTCCATTTTAATGTGCATTGTGTATTCAAGAGGAACTGTATCATCACCATCATGACAAAACCACATATCTCCGAAACAGTAACTTAACAGGAGAATTAAAAGCTTTACCTTAATGTAAGTTAATGTAATAATATTTATTATAAGCTGTTTCTATTGGTTTGTTCATCACTAAATGTTCACTCTTCTTAAAGGGCACCTAGTGTTTTCAAATGGTGCTAAATAATATAAAAATAGCAAAAGTTTTGATGTGACAGTGATGATATATGTTGTGTATGTTTCATTGTTATCTTGATGGGTTTTTTTTTGCCTTTGTTGTTGTTTTGTGTGTATGCGTCCGTGTTTGTTTGTTTGTCTGATGTGTGCCATTGACCAGATGCCCCTACCACGCCCTCTCCATCCACAACTTCTCCCCCTGTAGCCACCCTCCCAGACACCACTGACCCCCTAGACTCCAAGCACTCCGATCCTGCAGTGACCGGTCAGAGAGGTACAGTAACCCCACTCCCCTTCTTCCTCGTCCTCTTCCTTACACACAGCTCATCCTCTTACTTTCACTCCTACTGTCCTTGCCATGACTCCTCCTCCTTCTCCCTGAATGACCTCTCTTTCTCTCTCACTGAACCCCATCCGTCACATTTCCAGTACCCTTAAAGGAAACTTGCACTTATTTTAGAATTTCAGCATAATTAAGGTTTTGAGATCCAAAGGTCTTTCAGAGGGATTTAATATGAATTTGTATATTGTAGGAAAAACTCAGCAACTCAGATTTCCTTACAATAGTGATGATAAGAACAGGGGATCATGATGTGATTAGATATCTTGTTTCCCGTCACCACCAATATATATATATATATATGTATATATATATATATATATGTATATATGCTTGAGTAAACCCTTTAACCCTTTTTATCAATTAATTTTCAAAGGTGATTCATCATTGGAACTATTTAGTCCAACACTAGATTTTGGAAGCCAGCCTTTAAAGATCAGCTCTCAAAAGTCCTGCTTTGATGTATGATACATAAATGGAGCTAGTTGGCTTGGTGTGTACATAGTGTTGGCTAAGCTGTGGCTTGGTGATCAGCTAGCTGTTCATGCTAACTGAAAGTAAAGCCATTAACTCATAATGACTCATAATGTCCTCCCCTGTTAAGAGCTTCACAACCTTAATATCCCTGAACCTCAAGAATCCTCTTCCCCCATCACTGAGTGTCTGTACCTGTGATGTGCTTGTCCTGTGGACCTGTTCACATGGCTAATCCAGGCTCTCACTGCTAATTTCATTAATGAATGTAAGTCTTCTTTTGTTCACGCACATAGTTGCAATCAACCATTTTGTGCCACTTAATTAGCAGACCAAATCATTTACTTTTCTGACTGAAGAAACTATAGTGTGATGTTCCTGATAGCCTCCTGAGGGAGTGAGAGTGTGTCTGTGCACTGATTAGGCTTGGCTCTGTCCCACGTCCCACTCAGCTCTACAGGAACTGCCCTGCTCTAAAGATGCCAAAAGATGCTCTAAAGATTCTTTGGAGCAATGCCATGGAATAACCATTCTTGATGCCCCGAATAACCTTCCAATTTAGTGATTTCAGTTAAGCTTTTAAACAACCATATATTGAAAGGTTCTTTGGGGAACTCAAAGAGGTTCCTCTAAGGTACAGGTTCCCAGCCCTGGTTCTGGAGTATCTGCTTTAACACTTCCAACTTAATGAGCTGATTAGTTGGAGCAGCAGTGTTAAAGAAGGGAGAACACAAAAATGGGTGAGGTGAGGCATGGTACAGGGCCCACTGTTCTGTGGTCTCACACCAAAGCACCATTTTTTGGGAACTTTTATTTTTAAGAGCATATCTCAGCTCTCACATTTACCTCGCAGTCATGAGCCTCATTTGCCTGTGACATGACTGTACTTGTTAACGATTTGCGAAATAGCCAAACCTGCAGGTGTCTAGCTCTCTTTCGTTTCTTTCTTCGTTAGGCCTTATTGCTGTTATATTTAATTGATGTGATTTACTGTGTAAAACAGGCATTGCATGTTTTTCTTCTGGGCTCTGCATGAGGTGGTTTGAAAGTCTACCTATGAATTATCCTTCCCATAAGACTCTGCACATGTGGAACAGCATCCAGCAAACCCTGAAACTCTGTGCGTTTGGCAACTCACGTCAGACAGCAAGCGTACATACTATAAGGAATTACTTTCAGCAGCTGATGTTACATCAGTTGTCTTTAACCTGTCTCTTTCTTTGCGCTGTTGTGAAATTAAGCAGGAGTTGAATTGCGCAAGAAGAAAACCTTCTCAAGCAGTGTTATGGAATTATAGCTATTTTCCTCCAGTCTGCTACTCGCTGGCCAGCATTGCAGAACAGCTCTTCATGGCCTTGCGTATCATGGAAGGTCTGGAGTGTTAACAGCACTTATTTCCTCTGATGCATTAGCCACCCATCTCGGTGCCTGCGATCAATGGTGGGATTTCAGCAGCGGGCAGCCAGGGCTTAATGAGCATAATAACTCTTCCCCACAGAAACGCGGGGCCCAGACGATGTCATCAGAGTGGCTCCCATCCCTGTTAAATCTGCCAAGTGCATTTTTATGGCTTGCAAATTAGCCGTGACCTTATGAAGCTGAAAGGTTGAATAAAGTACTTGGGCTTCGGAGAATTTTTTTAATATTTACAGCTCACTTTTCATAATCAGCGCGCACGTCCACCCCTTCTCAAACCCCTGAGCTGTTATCATCCCGCTGAGGCACTTCCACAGACACAGTGATTGGCCATGCCTTTTTGTCTCGGGATGGGCAGAAAAAAAATGTGGGAATCCATCTTGTTCAGAAAGAGTTCAATATGAGTTCATTAACTAAGGACTGGAATAATAGGACAGAAAATATGGGTGGAAAACAAAACAGAAATTTGGGAGAGCTGTTAAATTGGCACAAAAACTTTTGCAAGTTGTCAAACTTGGGCTCATTTTTAAAATAATGCCATGCATTATTTTAATGGAAGGCGTAACTGTGGGAGAGCTTGTGAAACTGCAGTACTGGTAGTTTTAACATATTCACAAAGCAGAAATTACAGTGAAAAGACCATTTTAACATAGCACAACACTTTAATTACACTGATTATAGTCTGTGTTAAATCAAACAGGCTTAAGTTGGTCAGTGTCCAGTCTCAAAATGGGGCACTTGTGGGCTATTCAGAAACATATGTATCTTCATGCATTGAGCAGACATCCAGCGTGCACAGCATGGCCACTCCACGGGGGTGTAATAGGCAAACACGGGCCGACAGCTGTGGGTTGGATGCGGCCTTGTTCATGGGCTCTGGTCCCAGCGAGACACGAACAAATGAAGAATCCTCCCAGTGCCATTTTGCAAGTTCCAGCGCTTTGCTCCTGGGCAGCTGGCACAATGGGAGAGTTTTGTTGATCCAATTAGGGCTTTGTTGATCCAGTGGGGGGCTTTACATGTTGCCTGACGCCCTCATTCTGCTTTTCTGAGCTATCTCTGGAGTTCAGGTGAGCATTTTACATATGCATGGGCCTGCACTGGGCTGCTTTACAAAGCTCCTGTGCACAGTGTTCGGTGAATACAGGCTAGCTATCTGTGACAGAGTTGGCTTTCATTGTATGGATTTGGGTCATTTCTCAGAGAGAGCATGAAGATTCCCAACAGAATTAGAAGTGGTCAGGGAACTCTAGGAATGTCTCCAAAAATGTAATAATTTCATCTTCAGCAAAGATTTAAGGATTCTTAACAGTGTATTTGCAACAGTATTGATTCAGCTCCAGTTTTCCAGTGTTGCTGATAGAGGAGGAGAAGAAAGTGCTGCGATGGGGAAAAAATATGGCCCCTCTGAGGTTCCACCAAAGGACAGCGGCAAATAAAATATAAAAAAAAAACAGCATTGCTTAAAAAAGTGGTGGAGGCAAAGTTTGTTGCAGTGTCTTCTCCAGGCCATGTTAAATATTGAGACAGACATGCTGAGTGCCTTTCCTTGCCCTCTGTTCCAACCATTCCAGAACAGCAAAGGATTAAAAATGCTTGCAAAGGTCCTTGCCGAGTCAGGCAGCGTCGTTATTGATGATCTATCACAT
Organism: Brycinus macrolepidotus; assembly: GCA_037974445.1. Taxonomy (NCBI): domain Eukaryota; kingdom Metazoa; phylum Chordata; class Actinopteri; order Characiformes; family Alestidae; genus Brycinus; species Brycinus macrolepidotus. The sequence goes on from JBBPCZ010000037.1 coordinate 6,772,608, forward strand.
TAAGTCACATCACTGCAAGAATTATTGCAACAATTTAAAATAAGGCAAAGGACGAAAAAGAAAAATCATTAAATTCTGCAGGCGCGTATGAATTACGAATAATAGTCCCTCCATTCATTATGTTTTAATAGTAAGAGACACTTTAAGTAATTCTCTGGAATGAACCCTTCTGCTCTGTTCATTTTACAGTGCCTGATCTCGTTTAGAAATTGACAGCATCATTTAGACAGTGATGATGTCTCTGGACATTTCTCTGCTTATCTTGGCTCTTGTTGCTGCCTGTTCAGCCTACGGTGGTTTAAACTGCAGTGTGTTTTCATGCTGTGTTATCAGGAGCATTTTAGCCTGACTGCTTTTTAAATAGAGAACAATGCAGGGCAGCCAATCAGAACAGAGATCATTTACATATATCAGTCTTAAAGGCGCAGTAACAGCCTGTTTAATTCTAAGGGGTACAGAGTGGGTGGAAAATGGGCATTTTGATACATAAACCCAACATACAAACATTAGTGACAGATGTTGGAAACGGGTCCTATTAGATAACCATGCCACATTATAGTTACTTGACACATCCTGCTTGTCCCACTTGGCGGTCACCAACTACATTTGCTTTTTTTATATTTAGGTTAATTATTCAGCTTCTCAACCAACCATGCACACATTTTTTCCAGACACAATTAAAGTCTGTAATTTGTTTTGAAAATCTAATTAAACCTCTCGGACCACCAGCATGGTCCCTTGTGCACACATTTGGTCTAAAACTAGCTCTAGAGAGGCTCTGACATGTAAATAAACCCACTGCCGGTGTACAGTCCAGCCCTGACAAAATAGATTGCTTTCTATGTACATATCTTTCTTTCTTTCTCTCTATTATTTTTAATAGGTATGTATGAATGAAGAGTATATGAATGTGAACTCTTTTGGATGTCAGGTCCCTTCTGACAGCTCATGCAAGAGTCTGATGGCATACCAATTGCTTCTCCCAGGCCTTTTTCCAACTTGGCAACCCCTCAGCTTTTCCCATTAGATACAAATTACCAACATTAGAGCAGAAAGCTGGGCATAATTGATGTATTGAACTACCCAATCAGTCCACAACCCAGTCCTGATTTTCTTTTACACAAATTAATTCGTAAATGGATATTTTTTAACTTACATTTAATACATTTGTGTAATGGATGTTTTTCTAGAATTTTTTTTCACTCTTTAAGATGTGTCTGTGGTTTACTGTTTCGAAAGCAGCCGGGATTCTTTTTTACACAACCATTTTGCAACCTCTTTATCCCTCAGAATTAAACAGACCGTTTTTGTCACTGTGTATTAAGGCTGAAGTATGAAAATGTTATGATTGGACGTGGCTAAACGGCTGCAGGCTGAATAAGTACGTACATGTAAATGCACTGGTTTTTGTGACATTACGTACAACTCCTAAAGTAAAGTAAAGCGGCCCCTTATAGTCACACGTGAACACAGCACACAGTGTTAACAGTATGAAATTCTTTCTCTGCCTTTAACCCATTCACCAAGTGAAGCAGTGGGTTGCCACCAACGAGGGGCGCCCGGGGAGCAGTGTGTGGGGACGGTACCTTGCTCAAGGGTACCTCAGTGGTGCCACTAGTAGTTGGGATTTGAACCCACAACCTTCTGATTGCAGGGGCAACTCCCTAACAACTAGGCCACCAGCTGCCCCACTTTACTTTACGTTTACAACAAATGATTCTGTAGAGAAGTAAATCGTCTCAGATATGTTTGATGACTATACTGTTATTAGATTAACTAAGACATCGTTGGCACTCTGTGTGTAAAAGGGGAGGAATGAGATAAAACAAATAGCACCACAGCTGTCACTATAAAACAGCATTTAAACACAGTAAAAATGCTTTTATAAATGTCTGGCTTGCTCACCTAGTTCCCGTCCATTTTTGCAAATCGAAGATATTTTCATTGTACAAATATGTTCCAGAACAAAATGCATAGTTGCACTCGGGACATCCAAAACAGACGGAAATTGAATTTTGTGTCTGCTGTGAAAGTGGTTTAAAAAATACCCACTAAAAGGTTCTTTAGGGAACCAAAAGTGGTACTTGTATAGCATCACTCCTAAGAAGCTGTTTGGCAGCTTAATGTTTAATAGTGTAACACTGTGGGCACAGCAGCAACTAGGTGTGGCATGTGGAGCGTGTATCTGAAATCCAAAAGCCTGAGGTAGCAAGCTCATACACTCTATCTTTCAGCTCTATTGTGTAATACCTATATGCTGGGAAAACTGCCAGGGAGCCAGGGAAGCCAAAAGCACATGACAGGTGGATGAGAGGAGCACTAAAGCACACTAAGAGGCCTGCAGTTCTTTATTGATCTGAAGTTAAAGGCCTTCTGATTCACATGGCCATTCCAGGGGAAATCTGAGTAATGGACCTCAGGGAAAAAAAAAGCTTTGATTTCTTATTGCTTAACTTCATGGATTCCTTGTGTATCTTCTGCAGCCATAAAAATAACCTTGACCTTTATCGGGTAATCTGGAGTGCAGAAATACAAGCTTGCTCCAAACTGCACAGCGCATCACAATATGCCCAAGTGTTGAGTCTTTAGTTGCACTGTACATAGAGTGATTTTTTTAAAGCAGTGTAGGAGACCACTGTGTTCGATGCGGAGGGCTTTGAGACTAGTAATATACCGAATACAGCAATATGGGTTTATATGTCCTTGCAAAGAGAAGCTTAATGTCCAGCTGCGTTCATAATTAAATCCAAATGAGCTCGTACTTAAACTCATAACATAGTTAATAAATTGGCCTTTCCATTCCAGTGCATTTGTCAATTACTCGGTAATTTGTTTCTTTATCAAATATTTATCAAACAGAGCATACAGTATTTTATATAAGTACACTGGGAACATTAGGTTTCATTTGATTTTTTTTCAATTTCCATTGACTTTTAAACAGAGAGGATGGTGTTTTGACTAGACGTTTCTCGCAATTCTTTTGGTTAGCCAACCGTTTTCCCCTATACCCTTGAATCAGGTAACACATCATTGGTCACCTGAATCAGAAGGTGTATAGGAGTCCGTGTGCTCATCGGAGGGAGACTGAGAGTGTCCCCTGCTGAATGTTAATGGAGGGAATTTTATTGTGCTCTGAAGGTGAAGCTGTCGCAGCTCAGCACTTTCCCTTCAGAGCCACTCGATAGCTCACCTAAGGAAAGAAGGGCAACGGAGCATTCACATGCGCGACACTTCTGCGTGTTCATACGTTTCTCACCGGCAGCGCTTAAGAGCGCTCATTCAAATGCCTTAAAGATTACTGCAACAGTAATCCTAGACACAATCCCAGCTCCAGAAGGGCTGAACTCAAATGTGGAATTAATATTCATGCTACCTTGAATTCTCCTCCCAAGGAGAGCGTGAAAAAGGCAGCATGGCCTTTGGCCACTCCTAGATCTATTAGTTTTGGGAGAAAGGTGTGTTTGCTCCTGAACTTTATCTCTCTTTCCTCATAAAAAGCAGCTTGAAGAATTAAAGGGCCCATATAATGGAAAACTGAATGTTCCTACCTTTTTGATATTAAAGTTTACTTAGTAGGGCCAATATTGTGGAGAACCAAATTGTCTTAGCTTTTTTTTATTAAAGAAAGTCTACAATGGTAATTTAATACAGTTATTTAAAGGCCAAAATCATTGAAACCCAAATTACCCAAGTTTTTTATATATAAAAGTTTACTTAGTAAACTGCAGGGATGATGTAATACAGAGATTAAAAGGCCAGTATCATAGAAAAATAACATTTTCCTAACGTTTTTGTGACACTTTCAGAATACACCATTCAATTTCCAATCCACACAGTCCATATATGGAAACTAAATATGATTGTGACTAAATATGAAACAAATGTACATGTCATTTCTGTTAAAAAAAAAAAAGGAGTAATTTTGGAACATTTTTATTGCTTCACTTATCATGAAAGTTTCATACAATGTAAATGACAGCTTCTGTGGTCAAATGATGTAGAAAAACAAAAATGGGGGAAAAATGGAAATTGTTTTGTTAGGACAGCGATATGGTGGCCTACAACAGTTTAATATTCCCATTCACATTGCTGTGATAAGGAAACAGTCTGTGGCAGAGTTACTGGAGTAGAAGTATTAACAAATGCATTCGGGAAGCAAATGTATCACTGCCATCTTTTAAACAATCCAGACATGAAAGAAACTGAAAGAAATTGCTCATGTCAGTTTCCCTACGGATTTCAGTTCAGACTTAATATTTTGTTCTGTCCAGCTCAACCTTTACTGCTTTTAGAATGAGGCATTATAAAGGGTTATCCGCAGGTCTTATATGAAGGTCTATTTATTTCAAACGGATAAAGGGAGGTTGGAAAATGGTCTCATAAAGATGAGTTCTGACTGTTTTTGGTGGACTTCAAAGGAAAATTAAAACACGAGAAGAATATGGGCCTTTAAAAATCACATTACATGTTGTGTGCTTCCAGAGCCTCTATTTCCAAGGCCTGTGAGCTTAGAGGAGTGAGGCTCTGGGGCTTGGTTCTAAACCTCCATCAGGCCATGCCACAGGCGCGCAGTTGCCATCATTTTGCCACAGTTTGAACCCGTTCAATTTGTTAAATATGTGGGAGTTGCACGATAGGGACTGAGAATAGCATTATAAATATTAAAGGAGGAATTTGCATGCAGCACTCCAATATTAAATCACACAGAGAGGGCCGTCGCAGGCCTTATTAAAAGATAATGTGTTCTGGAGAAAGAGGGATGCATCGCTCCCTCAGACACCTCATGGCTAAGCCAAAATCACCACCCAGACATGGAGGGGAGTTCTGATTAGTTTAACCAGTCAGACACACACAGACTGGGTAGAGGGCCCATATATTAAACTAGCACATTCCCCACTGTAGCAGCCCATTCCCCCGAACAGGGTAGAACGTAATGAAATGCCCTGCGTTTGCCTCTATCAATCTCTCTGGCTGTAGAAATTAGCTTTTATATCGTTATCATCTGCCGGGCTCTACAAAGAGTTTGCCATGTCAATAGACTTGCCCTGGGAAGGCTCTCATCGCAGTGGCCTCATTGGCCACTGATATAAATATAGCAAGGGCTGGAGATATCCAATTATGACAAACCCTGAAGCACAGCTCTGGGTGACTGGCCCCTCTCTCTGTCGCTATTGAGATATCACTGTTTAGCATGAGGAAGTGGGAAGGACTTAAAAGCTGCTATAAGTGCCTTTGCAGAGACATAAAACCTGCTATGTAGTTATGGAGATGGTGGTTATACTGGATCAGGCTGTACGTAAAACAAAAAACTTTGTTTTTGTTTTGCATACTGTTCTCTCCACATTCGATTGAAAAATCTGAACATAACCTGTTCTGAATTTATTGTTTTTGTAATGTCATGAAAACCAATGCATTTCCATGTATCTGCCTGCACAGCCTACAGCAGTTTAGCCCCTCCCATTCACACTGAAGTCACAAGCAGTGTTTCAGCCTAGACTGCTGTTTGAATGTGGATATTTGCATGTGTCTTAAAGACTCAGTAACAAAATCTGTGGAAAACGGAGGTTGGAAAATGGTAATCTAAAACATTTTATGCCTAAAAACCACATATATTGCAGTTTTGGACCTCGGGGTGAAAAAAAAATGTAAAATTACACTACAGTAAGTGATGTTAATGTTCAGTTTTTTCTTCTTCTATAATGCCTGTCCTGGAAATACAAGGTTTTCTTACAGCAACGGTGATATATGCTATACACACCATTTCCCTTATTAGTGCAGGAGAATAGATGGTAGAGAAGAAGACAGAGAGAGAGAACAGGATTAACAGAGCTACATCAGTGAATTTTCAAAATTGCATGTGTTCTTAATAACTCCCCACTGTGATAATCAGCCGCCTCATAACCAGCCTTCATTCCTCACCCTCGCTATTGTTCATGGACCACTGAGCAGAAACTTTTTACACCTATTTTATCCTGTGTGCAAGCAAAAGACTAATGTCAGTGGGTGGTTTTCATGTTAGTTGAGAACATTACTATTTTGCTGCTCACTTAGAAGTGCTTTGTGGGCGTTCAGTCTGTTTTTGACTCGGTCAGGCGTGTGTGGAGGTGAACAGCAAGTCTTGTCTCGCTTCACAGTCTATGCATTCCGAGTGTAAAAAATGATGTATTTAGGTGTGTGCATGTGTGCTTGTGTATATGCTCTATTAGTCAGGGGTAATGACCTCAAAATTGGTGGGTTATGAAAATGTTCTTTGCCCTGCCAGTTTTGTTCATGTATTTTTATCTCATGTTCCAAAAGCCAGAAGCAGTTTCAGTATGGAGTGGTTATGTGACTCCAGACTACAGCTATCACTCCTCATCCTGAGCTGTTAATTCAGCCCAGAGTGACACACACACACACACACACATACACACACATACACACTCACACACACACACACACACACATCTGCTACTGCCAGTGGAATACTGTTCTGCAGTCCATACCGTGCACTGTGTCTTCAGTGCATTCATATGAATGAGCCTGAACGAATGAAAAATATGATGTATTTCCCCTTTGTACACACTTACTAAAATATTCATGCATTTATTCCCAGATTCTTGTTGGTATGCTTAGAACTTTGCTCCTCGGGGGTTTCTAAATAATTCACTTTTTCTGGCTATTTGTGTTTCAATTTCTCCTCCATAAAATGCCCACTTTGAATATTCTCATTGCTATTTGGACATGTAGTGTTATTGGGGATATTGTACTCTGCAGGGACTCATAAAATAACAATTTTTTTTTGACTCTGTCTCTCCTCTCTCTCTCTCTCTCTCTCTCTCTCTCTCTCTCTCTCTCTCTCTTTCTCTCTGTCTCTCCAGATCCCAATGCTTTGGGGCAGCATGGTCCAGATCATGCTCTGATTGGGGGCGTAGTGGCCGTTGTGGTCTTCGTTACCCTCTGCTTAATCATTGTACTGGGCCGATATCTGGCGAGGCATAAAGGTAACACTCTTAACATTCCAAAAATATCTATACCGACACCTCTGATTGGTGTCTGACATGCTCCTCAACCCCTGTGAAAAGAGGAAGACATAAAATTGTCCAGTGCAGGTGGGGCTCTAGGACCAAAAATGATCCTATTCTCTCATTAGTGTAGAAGTGAATTATTTTGTCTACTAAACAGTAATAATGCATAAATCATGAATTGAGACACCTTCCTCCAGCTATGTGATTCATCACCAATCGTTCATATAAACAAAACAAACATTAGTTGTTTGCAAGGCTGTAGAAAAGTAGCAACCTTTTGAAAGGTGCTGGAGATGAGAAAAAAGTATGAAGTTTGACTAGGCTAGACGTTTCATTGTTGATCCATGACTGCAGTAAGTCAGTGTTGCTGCTATTTGAGCAGCATTAGAGTCTTTATTTTCGAATACATAGTTTTAGCTAGCACTGACATGGCAGTCCTCTCTTCATTGCTTTGTATCAAGATATGCAGGGTGGTATAAATACAGCTGATGCAGTGATCCATGGTGCTCACTAGAAATTACCAATACATTGTGGGAGATTGCTGTGCTCATTTTTCAGTGTGGACAGTTTCAGTCTATTTCATACAGTTTTGGTTGCGGATACCTATATAAACTCTTTCACTAGTCCTTTACATGTTTTTCCAAGGTAATAGCATATAAATAAATAAGAAAATTCTACCGCGATTAAAGGCGCTGCAGGTTGTTTTAAAACGCAGCACATCAAGAATGAAGCAGTAATTAATATTAAAACACCTTATCAAGAAGGCAAGAAGACAAAAGATTATTGCAAACAGATTATATCTTACTAGATATTCTTTATCACAATCATTTAACCTCTTGTTCCACAAATGCTTGGAATATTGAATGAAAGTAGTTGTAATGTTGTGATTATAATTTTAACCTCAATTTAGTTATTATTAATGTGTAAATTGCATTTAATTAACAAAAATTGTTTTATGTTACAGCAGTTTGAGCAAGTGTGTGTGGTTGCAAGGTAGTAGTGAAAATATTCTGAATTATTATTGTGAGAATATAATGGTTTGCCTTTCTGTAAGAATGGTCAGTTTGTGTAAGGACGGTCAGCTTCACCTGAAGGATGAGCGGGGATGGTGTGTTACTTTAAACTTGTACCACTTTTGTCCTCGACTGTCACAGGCACGTATTTGACAAACGAAGCTAAAGGAGCGGACGATGCCCCGGACGCAGACACAGCAATCATCAATGCCGACGGAAACCATGCGCACGCAGAAGAAAAGAAGGAATACTTCATTTAGACTGCACTCCACTACACTCTGTCTCTCTCTCTCTCTCTCGCTCTCTCTCTCTTTCTCTCTCTGATCCCTTCTTCCCTGCTCCGTGTAGGAACCTTGTCTGGCAGCAGTGGAAACTTCTCCTTCACTCCTTTCCATCCTCTGTTCCTCACATTTTTCCTTTGCATTTCGCCGTCGAGTTTTCTTTTTTTCCATTTTTTTTCTGCTATCGACTCATTTTGAATTTCACCTACCACTTTTTACGAATCACCCAAGCATAGCTGCTGAAGATTTTTGCCTGTTTTGTTTTGTTTGTTTGTTCACAGTGTGTTTGTAAAATACACAGAAAATAAAACGAAACGTGCCCCGAAACACCCAGTTCGACAGTGGACGTTCACCGCCCTCACTACTTCACTTCACAGTGCCTAAATATACAGACATCCATTGTTTCAGTCAAATGCCTTCTTCTTTTTTCTTTCTTTCTTTCTTTTGTCAAGCATTTTATGCTTGGTTGCGTTAAGACAGAAGCAGTGTCATTTTTTTTTATCATATCTGTGTTTTTTTCTGTTTTTTTTTTTTTTGTTTTTTTTTTACTCTCTGTGGGTCATTTCAACTCCATGGCTGTAATGATGATGTTTTGTCGAAACAGAAGACGTACATAAAATAATTTGCTTGAGCCGAAACAAAGGAGGTTATAACCCCTTAATCTACAGCTGTTCAGTAATTAGAACACATTCCGTAAGTAAACATTCCACACATCTCGAGGCTGATTACTCACACCTGTCATTGAAAAACAGTATTTGTACTTGAAACATAGATATTGGTGAGGAGAAATAGATGCAAGATCATAGAACCCTCCCATGTGTCTTAGTTTATGTAAACACCAAAAACGTAGCTAGTGTAAAGCAAGCCAGGGGTCGGGGGGTTTAAGGCACATCATTTTGTAAAACAAAGTTGTATCACTACCTTCTTTCTGTCCTCACTGTGTGGCATACCGTGTCCCTGTGTAGTCTGTATATTCCTGCACTGTAACACTCAAGCTACAGGACATTGCCATGAAAATGTGCTTATTATTGTGTGTTTAAACACATAATCGAAACCCCTTCTGCAGTTTACATACACATGTGCCCTAAAATCTGTATTTTAGAAGGTGAAAGACATTTCAGTTACAGTGTGTTCAAGTTCATCGGATAAAAAAATGGTTGCTCATCAGTCTGGTTGAAATATATAAATATTGAATAACAAACTGTAATAGCCTTTTTATATACACTTTGAAGTACCAATTAGGCATTGTAACACTTATAATGAAAAGTAATTGTCCTGGGACACTTACAAGAAGTGTTATGTGCCATCGTTTTTTTCCTGTTTTGGTTTTTTCTGTTTATATATATTAGACTAAATGTAGAAGCACAAAAAGAGTCTTTGGATTCACAAAGTTACGAGTGACCAGACGACAGAGAATGGGCAACTAGAAGCGATTTCGATGTTCATGAAATGAGCCAATACAATGTAAAACATATCTTATGGTCAGTACATCTCACAACCTTGATGGATGGTTGAAGTGTTTTTGAAATAGTCTGTGTCTCTTTCTGTTCTTTTTCTTTTCTTTATTTCTGTAATGAATAGGCTCCCTTGTTAATAAGGCTTTATATTACATCTGCTAAATGTAGTAACTAGTGAAAATTGTTGTTAGACTTTGGGAATCCCGCTTACCATCAAGTTTGTATATTAGCCGATTTAGACATTGATTAAAAAAATATATATGATTTTTTTTTTTTTTTTTAAATACTTTTGGTCATCAAGGATTCTTAACAAACACTCCACATCTTTGTTTTCGTTCCGAGCATAAAGTATGTATATACTGTATAAGTACTACATTTTGGTAAAAAACAAAAGGAAAAAAAAAACATTTTTGATGTCATGATTTATTTCAGATCTTGTAAATTGCTTCATTTCACTTGACTGAAGGACAACTTAGCGGGAGTGAGCTGTGAATCAGGACAAAAATATGTGGATAAATATGCCTATGAGGCAGTTATGGAATTATAACAATAGATGCTGCAAATTGAGGTAGTGTGTGGGGTGGGAGTGGGAGGGGGATTTTAGCATTTATTACAAACCCTTGATGTGTTATTGGTCACAGTGAATAATGAAGAATCTAGTAGCGTCAAGCTAACAGCAGTATTTTTCGAGAAATCGATAGCTCACTGTCAGTCCATGTATCAGTCTCTTGTGTAGGAAAAGAATCATTAATGCTGGGGAAAATGATAGAAGAATCAAGCTTTAAATTTGCAGAGTAGAGTCAGAAAAATGGCTTTTACTGAATTCCCAGCACACCACAATACGTAACAGGCAGGTAGGCTTTTGGCTAATATGGTACTTTTCCTCTTTCATGTCTCAATCCATATGTATATATGAACCACAGGACATGTATTACCACTGTGGGGGGCTATGTGAAGAGAGTTGAGTATTTACTTAAGACCAGTACTTCAATCTACACTGACTCTTAATTAACACCTTATTAAGGAACTGCAGTTGCTGTGCTGATGCACTCTTAAAAACAACGGTGCCAAAAGGTTTTGGAGCTATGGAAATGAAGACTCAACTTAATCTCCTAATCTGTTGAGTCTGTAACAGAAAAGACAGACATTTAAGTACATTTCCTTGTATAAGGACAGAAAACCAAGTGACTCTAAACTCTGAAAACCCAGCGAGAAGTATATTCAAGTCGATGCTTCTTCTTCTAAGTTTAGGGAAAAGTATCTAAATTATTGTCCCTGGTAATCTACCATGTGCTGTAGATACAGCAGATAAAGATTTGAAGATTCTTTAAGGTGGTTCTTCTATGGTATCGCTCCAAAAGAACCTTATTGACACCATTATTTTTAAGATTGTGGACCCAAAGAAAGCTCTCTCTCTTCCCCTGGTCGGATGCATTGGAGGCAGCAGCATAAGTACGGTCCATGTCCTCGTCAGTCAGGCCATGGTAAAGAGCGATCTAGAGCTTTGAGCAGCCACTGAAAGGCTGATGCTGAAAATAAAGTAGAATGCCCATTTTTCCCTTTTACAAACTTTTTTTGTTGTTGTTTTATCAAAGATCACATTAATCAGCTTCTCTTAATCACCATGGTTGCCTTTGCGTTTGCCGTGGGAGGTTAATGTCATGTTGTTTTGATGCAGCACCTTCTCTGGACTTGGCTCCTTGGCTTTCACAATCCACTTTCTCAACATGCCAATGTACAATGTTCTCTCTCTCTCTCTCTCTCTCTCTCTCTCTCTTCACTTTGTGCTGGATCTCTTTTATATGCTGAATGCGGTATATTTTCATTTTATTTTCCATTTCAGTCTGTTTTAATGCCCTTTTATTTCTTTGTTTGAGTGCTGGATTAAAATTTTGTTGTTCTTTGTTATTGATTTCTGAAAGCATGAAACGTGCTTTGGAGTACGGGGCTGAAGAATCGTGAGCGATTCATAACGTTACCTGTCAGCGGTCCTCAGGCCTTCACTTTCTGACCCTAACTTGGCTTTTAATAAGCCGGTTTTTGTACGGAGTTCACAGGCACAGCTTATGTGTTTGGGGTCCATCATTTTGCAGGTGCTTTGGAGTGCTGAAGCACAGCTTTTGCAAACCTGTGAAATGCCCCACAGTTCAAACGAAACCTGTAATTGGGCTGGTAGATGTGGAGTTAGCATTTGAGCTCAAATATTCCTCAAATAAAACATACCTGAAAACCCTCTCAGACATTTCATTCTGCCCTCTTTAGGTGTAGCATCCTACGTTCTAAAAGGGAAACACAAAAAAAAGGCACATTGCCCAAGATACATCCGATATGTAAATTGTGATTAGGTGTGGAAATGCTGTCTGGTTTCTGTTGCTAACTCTCAGCACAGAGCCTAAATACAGTACTTGTGGTTTCATTTTTATTTATTTAATTTTTTTTTCCTCTTGCAAAGTTTGGGAATTATTTTTGTTCATAGTATTGTTCGATATATACATGCTAGAGAGACCCTAATTTGTGTTGTAACTTTTATTTAGAATAAATTTGGATTTTTTTTTTTTTTTGTGATTTTAAACACATCTAATGGAGAATCTTTGATACATCTGGCTGTTTCTGTTGCTTTGATGGCAGGAGGTCACATGAGAACTGCTGTTTGTTTAAAAAAAAACAATAAAAAAAAATGTGTCATTATATCGATGCAATCCGTGTACAAATGAAATAGTAAATGTTTGTGTCAGAAATTGGCCACCATATTACACAGGGCATGTGACTCCATTTCTTTTGCCATTCTCTTTTCTGTTGGCGTCTCAGGAATGACTCGGTGAGTTATTTCATAATTTAATTGAAGAGATTTTGCAAAGTACCTCCCACCTGCTCATTTCCGACTGCCGAAGCTCTGTATCTGTTGCTTTTCAAAATAGGCAATTATAATGTTAATAAAAATCTCAATGTTTATTTAATTTTCAGTTTTCTGATGCTCTTTTTTTCATCTTCGGCTGAATGGTATTTGAGGATTCCTGACTGTAGGTGTCGTAGGAAGAGAGCTTGACGATTTACATGAGCGCAGATGTGAATTGCCGCAAATAAGTAGATTTAAGTGTACTGCATATATGTTCAAACACATATAGACCTTTCCACTTTACAGTAAGACCAATCAGTCTTACTGTAAAGCGACAACAAACAGTGTCATTTGTAAGACATCTTTGGTTCGTAGTATTTAGCAGATGCTCTTAAGAGCAACTTACTTTGTTATCTCCTTGAAGAATTAGGTTAGTGTAATCAGGCTAGATTCTAAAGATGATCTTGAGCTAAGACAATGCCTGCAATCAAACACCAATTAAACTGGGAGCACCTTTGGTAAAAACCTTAATATAATGGGTAATACCACCACCTTCAATGCAGCAGGCTGGACAAGCACTCTTTTCTACACAGTCCTTGGGCAAGACTCCTAATGTTACAGTTGCCTGCCACTGTAACATAAGGATAAGAGTGTCTGCCAAATGTATAGATGTAAATGAACACATCTGATTAAATGTCAGTTTTTGCTATGAGTAAGATCCATTTGTGTCAAGGATGTTTTATGACAACCACAAGGAATTAGCAAATATGACACAATGCTCACTGCTTTAGTCTGGAGATCCAGGGAGTGAAGAGAACCAGTTCTTTTTGCTGAAGACTTTTGCTGAGCACTTTCTTTACTTTTTTCAAACCACTGACAGGGCTAGGATAGCAGAAGTAGTAGCTAGCATTTTTGTGCCCTTTTGAGTACCTAGCTTTAGGCCATGTGGCTTCCGCACTATAGTTGCCAGACAAATCTCTGGGGTATTTTTAGAGAGTGAATATGAAAACACCTTTATGTTCTAATGTGTTCTTTGTTCAACGTGCGGCATCCGAAAACACATTTCCAAGCCGTATTCATATGTACGAAATGAAACTGTTGAATAAATCGAAACATTTTCTAGTTCTCGGATCAATTCACTTTTCTGAGCGTGACTCAAAATTATTTTTGGCTGTTCCTTCTCATAAAATCCTCTGTGACACAAAGGAAACTCAAGAGCTCAAGAGCAGATTACAATACACTCATTCCAGTGTGGAGTAGATTACTTAAGAAATATAATCCATTACTGGTTACTAATAGCATGACTAAAATTTGGCATCGGTAACATAATATTTAAATTACTTAAAGTGTGATTTGAAGATGATTTGTGAATTGCCATTCCTGATCTAACTCTAACTCTGATCTAACTTAATTGGATTCAGAACTGAATCCACCTCTCCCATCCCTCCTTCTCCCCAAACCACATGTAACATTGATACCAGTCATGGTGACACAGCTACAATGCAGTTTAAGAGCACATTCAGTAGATTAAGACTGAACAGACTGATTGAGTGATATTGCCTAATCAAAAATGTAATCAAAACATGTTATCCATGAAAAGCAGCTGGTATATGATTAAGCCTATTTTCAAAGGAATGCAACTCAGATTACAAAAGTGTGATTTTTGTGAACAGATTATATGAACAGATTACGTTGTCCATTTCCACTCAACACTGATTCCTTCATACAGTATATGCAAGACACTTTTTAAATCATGAGCCAAAGTATCAGGCAAAACCAACTCTGAGTTCATACCAATTTCATTATGTGACATCTTGTCCTAAAGGTCATTTGCTCTGGTTTATCTGCTTCATAGGTAAATATGATACGGAGCTTTTCCCTGCCTTTGGCTCTGTTGCTGGTGTTATATGTAATCCCAGACTGATATATGGCTAGCAGACTGCAGGCACATCCACAACCTTAGTGATAAAAAAAAAAAAAGCAGTAGTGCCCCATGGGGCAGCGAGACAGGTGCCCTAAGGGTAGTAAGCAGTGATCATTGGGATATCCCCAGAGGGGACACTTATTCAGATGCTTCTACATGCACCAACACTGATGTCAGGCCTGCCAGACGAGACAAACACATGCCAACATGTACTTACCACACAGCCACCAGAGACCGCAGTCACATCCAAACACAAGAACCGCGAGAGGTACAGCTCACAACACAAGCAGTCACATCCCAGGGTCAAGCACAGATTTAATAATGTGTCTCCGGGGCCCTGTTTGTGTGCTAGAGACATTTGGCTCTCGTTAGCAGCTGCCATGGAGTTGCAAAAGATGTTTATTCAGTGTGTCGGCTGAGTGTAAATATGGCAGGCCTACACTTCGTACGCAGCCTGTTTGATATTAAAAAGCCTGTATCCTACATTCATCTTTATTTTAAGGCCCACATTATAACATTTGTGGGGTTTTATTTACTTAAAAAGTCATACATTTTCACATAACCATTTTCCTTTCTTTATCCAGTATATTAAACTGTATTTTTTAATGTCCCTTTTTAAAGCTGAAACACTCATCACTTCGGTGTCAGTGAGCGGGCTCATTTTCTGCAGAAGGAATAGGCATACATATGTAAAAATCTTGATTTTTGGGACATGTCAATTGTGCAGCTCATTTGCAGCTTACTTTGCATAGAAAGATGAGCCATGTCATTCACATCTACTTCATATCTACACTCACTGTCCACTTTATCAGCTCCACCTACCATATCGGTGCATTTTAGAGTTCACAATTACTGGATCACACACACTGCAGTGCCACTGGAGTTTTTTTTAACACCTCTGTGTCACTACTGGGCTGAGAAAAGTCCACCAACCAAAAATATCCAGCCAACAGTGTCCTGCAGCCAAAAACAGACCACTGATGAAGACCTAGAGAATGACTAATACAAACTGTGCAGTCGTCAGTACCTTTAAATCTACAAGACTAGATGTGTCTAATAAAGTGGAGAGTAAGTGGATATCAGTCACACACACACACACACATACACACACACTCACACTCACACACACACACACACACACACACACTAACATGCCACTACAATGTTAGTGTCACTGCTGTGCCGAGAATGATTAAACACCCAAATAATATCCCCTTTCTGGTGATCTTTGGAGGTGCTGACCATTAATAAACAGGGGGGCTAACAAGTGATCCAGTGAAACACATGAGCTACAAATTGGATTGGAGGACTAAAAACAATAACGATACCTATCTATACCTCACATATTGGCATTACATTTAAGAGCCTCTTCCCCACTACAGCAATAAAACAGTAATATTAGCTGTCTAGCTACTGGTCCCATTTATATGTTTTCCTAATGGCTATAGCAAGCTAAAGGTACAAGCACATTTCACAGTGGAGCTACACTTACTAACTACTGTAACATGAACAAAACAAGACAAGACTTAAGTTCAGATCATTACTGAAGGGCTTTGTTGTCTTACCTGAATGTCTGTTACAACAATTATGAGCTTCAAATATATATGTAACAAGCTCCAAATGAATAAGGTCTGTGTATAGCTTCTACAACACCACCATTATTTACTAATCCCGCAAATCCCATAAGGGCGCTAACAGCATTATTGCATAGTATAATTATAGGATTCCTATGAAGCAAATTAAAATGTTTATGCATTAAACATTCCCATATCATGACATGCTCATAACTTGGCTATATCTGACACTGACTAAACCAAACTTCATATTCAAGTTCATATTTGTGTGTGTGTGCTGTAGTTTACAACTGCTTGAGATTGAGAACCAGACTTTCTGCCTGCAGACTGCGGAAAGGCAGCCCAGGGGTTTTCCTATGACAGCTACTCTTTTTAATATTTTCACGTATTAATATTTCTTACCAAAAACATAGACTCATTTTAATACAATGAAGACTAATAACACTTCATTAATCCTACCTTCTTGTTAATCCCATCCTAGCGAGTCTGTATTGAGAAGTCTAGGCATTTTCTCCAGTAGTGGCAGACATGAGTGATGTGCTGAAGGAAGGGTGAGAGGTTTACCTGTGCCATCAATCACCTCACGGACATGTGACCTTCCCTCAAATGGGCAGCTGGCTTTTGAGAGTGATGGGAATGCCATCCATGTCAAGAACCCATTTACTGTGCGCATTTTCATCCACGTTACTGAGAAGACCCTGCATCTTTCAGCGGGGTGCAGCTAAGGAAATTATGCCTCCAACAGATGACCTTGGACGTTTAGCGGGCTGTTTATTCATAATTATAACATATGATTGGAGTTTCTTTCTCAAATGCAGGCAGTACCAAAACAGATTAATATTTTGAGACTAACTGAATCATGCATGAACAGTTCACTATACATGCCAGTCTTATAAACAAATGAGTTGACAGCAATTATTTTGGCTCAAAAGGCCCATATCCTACATTTTTCTTGCATTTTACTTTGTTCCAAGGTCCACTTAAGACATTTGTGCTTTACATACCAGAACATTCATTAATGTATTTTTATATGACCATTTCATTTTTAAATGACCTATTCATTTTATATGACTTTCAGTCCTTTCAGTCTCTCTTTATCCTTTAATGAACAGGCTGTTTTTGTTACCGGCAATTTAAGACTGATATATGTAAATAGGTCTCTGTTCTGTGTTTTGCCTTGTTCAAAAAGCAGCAAAGACTGAGACTTAAAAGTGAATAGGTTGATATATGTAAATGCGCTTGTTTTTGTGATATCACAAAAACTATTCGGAATAGACTGTTTTGCAACTTAGTTTCCTTACTGAGAAGTGAACTGTATCTTTTGAAAAAATGTGTATGTACTACAGGAAAAATATGATTCTCCATGATATCCAATATTCAAAAAATAAATACAAATGATGTCACAAAAAAAATTTACAGGGGCATGTAAAATGAGTTCTGTTTTAAGTACATAAAAGTACATAAAACCCTACAAAATCATAAGTGAACTACAGGTAAAAGCGGGATATAGGCCTTTTAACACAATGCGAAAGTTTGAACCAACTGCTGAACAGTCAAATGAGAGGCTTAAACAGGCTTTTAACTTTCTGTTCTTTAGTTTTTTTTGTGTTTTTCTTTTTCAGACCTTTTACTACGCATTAAAAAGGAGCTAAGCTCAGCAAGTAAAATGAGCCCAGCAAGACCGGCCAGGCGTTCATGATTCTGTTGGGGGTTAAAAGGTCACAGATGAGTCATCCTGATAGCACATAGCTTTGGTGTATAATTTTTCTTTTTTTATTATTTTTTAGTCTTTTCAAACTTGTGTTGAAAATTTGGGAAACAACAGAATCACTGTGAAAATGTTAATGTACTCAACCTTTACTGACTCCACAAAATAGCATTTATTCTATGTAGCATTATGTAAACTGAATGAGCAGCAGCGGATTATGCCCAGAGGAGACGTGTTTCGTGTGAAGTGTCCGGCTGCTCCTGCCCACTCTCGGGTAGAGTAGGCTGTGAGCTATACAATGACACAAACATTAAGCAGGGCTTCTTCCTACAGATGGAACACTGTTACCATCTGCTCAAGCAGAGCGCTTCTGATGACTTTAAAAAGCACAAAGAATACGCAGTGAGCGAGAAGTGACAAGAAAAACAACACAAACGTGGTGACTGTATGGAATAAGAGTAGAATTTCAACACATTTTCTGAAATAAAAAGAACAGACTGAGATCTGCAAACACTAATACTATTGAGAATTAATGATTTCTCTGGTGATTCAGGAATGCACATAATATATACTTGATAATCAACCTAATCGTCATCCTGCGTATGTGGCCACTTGTATTAAATGTCACTAAAGTTGCTTTTCGCCTAAATCACTAAAGCATCCATTAACCTTAAGAGAGCTGCGTAAAATTACTTCAGGGTGTTCGAAGGCACATCCTTAAGAGCAAACTGAGTTTTAGAGCTCCAGCTTTGACAGTTGTTGCAAAAACATGTTGCTTAAGCATAACACTAAACTATGAAGAGCAGTTAAGAAGCTCATTGCAGTGCACTTTAATACACCCCTTAGCCTAGGTACATTTATCCCTTACGTATTTCACTCAGCGAGCCCAAATATTTCATTCTCCATTCCATACAGTCCATTTGTGGAAATGAAGCTGCGAAAACAGCTTGTTTTGAATTCATTGTTTCTGTGATATCACAAAAAACAATATATATTTAGTCATAGATGCCTATTTAGCCTGCAATAGTTCTGCCCCACTTAAGTATTTTCAGCCTAGTCTGAGGAACAATACAAGACAGCCAATCATAACAGAGATCATTTACATATATCAGTCTTAAAGGCACAACAATGAAAACAGCCTGTTTTATTCTAGGGAAGGGAGATTGGAATATTGCCACTTAAATGACTACTGATGACTACTCTTTCTACATGAAAGCATTCAAATGGTATGAGTGGACCTCAGAGGAAAAGGAAACTGAAAGAAAAATGGAGGAGAATGCAAGTGCAATGTGCAAGTAATCAAAGAGCATTTCATATTTATAATGGTACATAATCGAAATGTGAACTCATCTACTCTGCTGCACTTGAATATGCTATAGCATGGGTTTAACTGCCAGAGACACTAGCTGTCTTTCTCTGCAGCTCGCAAATTGTGTTTGTCACAACAGCAGGTTGGTATGGGGCTGTTACCTGCAGCAGTGCTGTCTCCTGTGGCATGTCTGCCGGGCGCCGCTTTTTATGATAATGCGGTCGTGTGTCTGCCAGAGTTTTAGCTTTACCTGAGACACGCCTCGGAGCTCCAACTGACAGCAGACACACACACACACACGCACACACACACACACACACACACACAAAGCACCTGGCACTTTAGTTAGGCCCACAACCCTCTTCTCTCTCACACACACACACACTCACATACACACAAATATATACACTTTACACAGACATGCATTCACACAAGCACATCAGAAAACAACATGCTGTAACACACAAAAACCTCTGGAAACAAAAAGACCATTTGCTGTGCCCAGTATCACTCTCATCACTACACACCTGCAGCATGCCCAGATGAACCCCTTTGAAGCATTAACCGGTAAGATCCAATTCGTATTCACTGAAAATTTCCTATAAAAGATTATCAAAATTTAATGACCCCTTTCAAATCTCTTAACAGGAGACTTTTTGCCTCGTCTGTTTTAATCCGGCGCTACCTTTGTCCCTTTCGTTTGAATGATGCCATCTTGACAAAGTCACACTCATTACATCCTAAAGGGCACCAGAGTCATGATCATTAATATTAAACCACGCCGGCTCCATGTGGCATGTGTCTACCTCTTTAACCTTGAGCTTAACTAGGGAGCTTGTGTCTTATTTTACATTTTTTATGCATAGTGTGTCAATTTTAAGCAGATGGTACCTGTATAAATATGAGGTGCTCATTGCCTTCCCTTTCTCTCCACACCTGTTGCAGAATTATGTTACTTAAACATTTGGCGTCCAACCTGAAACACACAGCAGGCCAGGACAAGCCCCCCTACCCCATTCAAAGACCCATCCTGCCCAAACATAACCTTAAGTTCAACTTCATTTGACATAAAAATGGCTAAAAGTGTACTAAATGTATTACAATAAAGAGAACACATGAATTAAACAAAACTGGAATAATAAAATAACATTATAAGCCGTATAAATGTATTTCTTTGCCAATTGCCTGCACACAATAACAGCAGTGCGCCTGCGACCAGCTGACATCACCATTTCCCCATTATCTCCGTCTGGCATGTTCTGCCAAGTCTTTGCTGCAGCCATTTTCTGCTTTTGTTTGTTTTCAAGGGCTTCTGACTTCAATCTCCTTTTCAGCAAGTGAAATGCATGCTTGATTGGATTTAAATTGGGAGACTGACTCAATCAGTCCAGAACTTTCCACTTTTCTCCCCCTGACAAACTCCTCAGTTTCCTTCCGTTGTGGGTCGTAGTCTCTCTGCATAGTCCTGATTTTGCCTTCATTGGCGTAGTATTTACGAAGGGCACTGTAAAGGTGGATTTACATTACAACAGAATTCAATATAACAGCAATATACAGGTTTTCAGTCAAAGTTAACAGCTGGAAAGGCCACTGCTGTGCCTTTTTACACATTAGCCAACCAGTGCTGTAAGCAAGAAATGTTTGAGCACTGCAACTTTGTAGGAAGGCCTACCGCTTTTATTTCTTTTTTTGAAGAAATGGACATCTACAACTCCTGAAACAGTTACATCAGCTGCACCTGAAAATGGAAGTAACCTTACTTTATTCATGGCTTCTCATTATCACTGCAATTAGCTATGAATGTATGTGAAGGTGCAAAATCAGCCTATTTATTCTGCCAAAATTCATTTAGTTATAATGGTAATTATTTAAATTTTAAAACACTGTATTCACTTACATATCCTTTATAATCAAAGTGCTTTGTTCTCAAGAAACTTATTAGGCAAGTATTGTTCACGGTGCTAGTAATAAAAACCCTACACCCGAAAAGCAAGAAAATGAAGAGAAATGCCTGAGAAATACTTTTTTATGATAATTTTGAGATAAGCTTTTTGTCTGTGTTAATCCGTTCATGGCAGGGAAGTACTTCATGAAGAAAAACAGCAACTAAAGGAAATTTCACTTAGGATAAAACTGCTTGAAAGACATAGATAAAGAAAGATGTTTTAACAAATAAAAATGTTTTCATTAGCAGCCATAGCCCTCTTAAGGCCCCCTTCCAGTTCCTCCAGATGTGACACCTGTGTATCTGGCAGTAATGTGATGAAGGTGAACAGGGCAGGTAGTCTGTCAAGCATGTGCCCTGCATCAACAGGCACTCAGTGTCTGTCCTTGCGCTCACTCTTTTTATGATAGTTTTGAGATAAGCTTTTGGTGTGTGATAATCCATTAAAGGTAGGGAGGTACACACAGAGCGTCACAACAGCAACTAAAAAACACTGAATTTACCAATATTCGACCTTCATAATTTTTGACAAACTCAGAAACCACATGTAAATTCATTGGTCATTTTGCATAGTAAGACACTGCAACTTCTGGGTACTTTTATCACCACTGTAAAGAAATGTTGTCAGGTTTATGTACAATTTCGTATCAAACCACTCTAATGCGGAAATCCCAGAGTCCTAGTGTGAATTTTAGATTGTTTTTGACAGATGCAAAATACAGGGTTTTCAAACACGTAGGCATAACACTTAACTAAGGTGACGTTTAATGCAGTATAATTAAGATTTTTAAAATTAGTTAAAGATTTGTCTTGAGAAAAATGTAGAAAGGTGTTTTAATGAATACAGATGTTTTAATTAGCACCCATAGGCCCCTTATGGGCCCCTTCCAATTCCCTCGTTGTGACACCCCTGTAAATGGGAGTAATGTGATGAAGCTGAACAGGACATGCAGTCTCTCAAGCATATGCCCTGCATTCACACCCACTCAATGTCTGTCCTTCTGCTCGCTCTTTTTATCAGTACCTGCACACTAATCCTGACTGGCTCATGAGTGTGCATGCCAGAATGGCACTTCACTTTGGGGAAGTCATTCTCTTCCCAGGGGATGCTGGGTAAAATGCCTCATTTTGAATGCCCTTCCCAGTTCACATTATCCTGTGTCCTGCTTTCCATTTCTCTCTCTCTCTCTCTCTCTCTCTCTCTCTCTCTCTCTCTCTCTCTTTCTCTCTCTCTCTCTCTCTCTCTCACACACACACACACACACACACACACTCATGTTGGTGAGACTGTAGTTGTGAGCACTTGTAGTGATTTCTTGATTACTGTATTACGGTAATACCCTCAGTAGCCAAAAGGTGAAAGCAGTACGTTTTTAGGGAAGGTCAGCAAAATCTCCTCAATACAATACAGTTATGTTTTCATGTTAACATGAGGTCCTCACAAAGTGCTAAACATAAACGCATACATACACACACAAGCTCAGACTTTTTTTATTTCTCTTTTTATGCCATAGAACTCCAAATCGCACTGGGGGTGTAGGGGGGTGGGGTTGAGGCCTTTCCCAATTTAGATGCTAGCCAGTCTTGGTGCCTGTCTCTTCTGTTTCATTTTTCTCTCGTTTCCGTAATGTCAGTAATCACCCCCGGTGACACTGATTCATGACAGAGCTGCAGGAATTACCAACCAGCAGCATGATCAATCCCTCCTCTTCAGCCTCCATTTCTTTTTGGTGTTGTCTACAAGATGAAGAATTCCCATTCTTCCTTCTCTATATTTAAACCATTCTCAAACTCGCCACCTATTTATCACGCGCCAGTACTTTGTTCATTGCGAACAAATGGCACTATGTGAAGCTTCTCGTTGGCATGCCGTGACAGCTTAGTTAGGGAGATGGGAAAGGAGGAAAATTTAGCATTCAAGATAGCATGAGAGGTGTGCTATAATGTTGTCAGCTTTCCGCACTGCATTGTTTGAACGGAATTTACTTGCATAAATATTGTCATTCCACATAGCACGCCGCCTGCTCAGTCCCTTTCTGAGTTTTAGACAAAGGCCATTTTATGCGAGCGATCATGCATATGGATGCGGGTTATACATGGAGGTACCCCTCATCAAATTCAGCATGAAGCCAGCCATTTGCATGTAGAAATCACCCCCCTCCACACACACACACACACACACCTTTCCTCCACCCGCAATTATGCTGCTTGTACCACCAAATGACGGTTCTTTGAGGTTTTTAGTGTGTGGCACGGTAGGTTGGGGGCTGCTATCTCAGAAGAAATAGGCGACTAATTTGAACAAGACTTCTTTTGCATGAACCATTAGGGAATGGTAAGTCTCCCTTTTTTATGACCCTCTAGAGACTCATGGCAAATTACTGCCCCCTATGGACAGGAAAGACCATATCTTGAGTAGTTGAGCATATTCGTTCAACTAAAACTTGACCTAGTGGAATGCTGACTAAAGCTGACCACTGAGTAGGTTATCTGACTTGGCTTGAGAAAAGGGGTTCAATTTTACATTAGTTTTTCCTCTTAGCCCATCTTCCTTAACAGATCTGGCTGCATTTATACTGTTTTACATTAAAACTCTCTCCTTTTTTTGGCCTTGAAACTGCTTTTTAATGTGGCATGCTGAAATCACTCATGTTGTTGGTCTAAAAACCAGGCCAGTGTGACAGCAATGCATTAGCCTATGTAAAGTTTATCTAGACCATAACTTTTTGAAACGTTTATGGCTTTCTTAAGGCAAACCGGAATTTAAGCTTAATAAAGCAATTCATTTTTATATCTTGTTTATTGTTGATCTGAGAATGTTTGCCATTGTCGCTTGGTAACTTAGCACTGTTCAGAAGGGATTTTAATAGGCATTATGATTTGGAATATGGAGTTTTATTCAGGCTATGCCTTACAGAAAAGTCACAGATGGTTCACACGTAGTTCTAAAAACCATGTGTTCACATGTAAACATCTGAAACACCTGTAATAAGGTGTGATGACGCTGAAACAGCAGGTGATCACCTTTTCTTTTTTTCTACATGTGAACATGTGAACATGCAATGATCCAGTAATCACACTTTTTTGATATGCATGTGAAAAATATGCACGAAAAAACAGGTGACTAGTCATATGTTTTATTATGTTTGGGTCCTGATCAAAACTTCATGTCCGCCCACCATCAGACACACGCTGAACAAAACTCAAACACTGATGATAGTGCCTGCTTAATTACTTTAGCAACAATGATGTTACCTAGCAACAATACAAGGCAATATCACGGTCATCAGTGAACCTACAACATATAGTCAAGTCGTTGAAAATAGCCTAATTATCAGCTGTTTTATTTGAATTAAATTACACTATTTTTATATCCCAACTTCACGCTTTCAAAATGCCTGTAACACAATCCTAATATCTTTATCTTTCTACAATCGTGTGAAAGCGCCAAGAAGGACCATGTCTGTTAGCCGAAGCCTCATTTATTTCCCATGTCTTACCTGTGACAGTGACCTGTTGACCTCTATTGGACTTTGTGGTAAAGGAAAGGTTAAATCAAATCAGTGACTGAGAAGTGTGAGTGGACTTGCGATGAGAGTCATGAATCTGCAGGCATGAGAGAGATTAATGGCACTTAAAGGAGCAGGAGAGGGCCATATCAGGCCATCTCTCGCCAGTGTATCTCTCACGGTTTTATCTGTTTGTTCCTAGCATGCAAAGATCGACAGGAGGTGTGGCCAGAGACAGAAAGAGAAGTGGACTGAGTCAGCATCCGAAATTGGACCGCATGCTTTCTGGTGACCTTTTTTGGCCCCGCTTGAAGAATGTATTAAAGATCTCATTCTCTGCGTTTTGGCTGGTATATCTGCTACAGTTTCACCAATTAGAGTGAATGGATGATGATTGAAGCGTAGCTCCGTGTTGTACTTTCCGTCTCCTTGCGTCTAATTGAAGAAGCGGGGGTATCTATCACAATCCGATAGCATCTACAGCAAGCAGCCGATTATTCTGTCAGCACCGCTCAGCAGGCTAATCAGTTAGGGGTGGACCAAACTCTACAAAGAGATCCGATCAGGCTCTGACAAGGCCAGCAGAAGAAAAATGTATGTAGCTTTTTATTATGAAACATCCAAAGCGGTTGATGGATGGCCTAAATTTAGCTTCAGCAAACTTCTCTGAGCTTCCATTGATACAGGCTGATTAATGACTATATGATTCGAACGACCAGGAGCCGGCCAAAGAGGAGGATGAGGAGGTAGAGAACAAAAGAAATTTCTTCAATTTTGAGTCCAGGCGCTGAAGAGAGATGCATTTTACTTTAGTTAAGAAGGACATGGTTCTCATTCATTACATAAGAACCTAAATCTCCTAATCTTTTCAGTGAAGAATGGGGAATGTTTGAAGCAGTAAATGTTTATTCTAGATGCAAGTGCAAATACAAAGTGCTTTAAAACAAAGTAACAAAGCAGTAAAGAGACTGACTTTAAAAGTCCTATTGAGGAGCCACCCAAAGTACAGCACAGCCATTCCCAGGATCAGCACCGAGTTTAACAGCAGAGAACACAGTGAATGTAGATATTGCTCATTTTTGCAGGGGACGTTTTTGTTGCGGTGATAAAAAGTGGCCTGCCAGCTGCGGCGACTTGTGACTGGGGCTTTATGCACCGGCAGAGGCACTTGGGGAGAGACTCATTCAAAACACACACACACACAACACCTGGCAGCCCTCATCAATCACATCCTTTCTCTGAGTACCATTCTACACCAGCCTGCACTGGCGGATCAGATCAGTGTTCAGTCCCCCTCGTTCACGCACCTCCCTCAACTCCAGCCCCAATCTGACTGCTCGGACACCCGTCACAATGGATTTAAAGAGGGCACGTAGGTCACCTGGAGGCAATGTTTGTTTAATAGGCTCCCAGTACCCCTTGTAAATATGCATTAAAGATGTGCCATTAAGATCTTGCACTGGGGACCTACAGCCAGACAATCAGCAAACAGGTCTTGTTTGACTTCAGTAATACACTTTCAAATGGAAAGGAATGGAGGTCGAGTTCACCTGGGAGAAATCACAGGCTGGTGTTAGGTTGGAAAAGACTACTCTGCAGATTGCTTCCTCTAAATTTGCAAGCATTGGTATGTTTTCTTCTTTATCACCTCTGCTGACTGTAAGCTGTTTTTATTTACTAAAAAATAACGGTTCCCAAGAGGTTCTTGGCATAGATGTCCAGTTCTTTAACTGGTATAGACCTCAGCAGTTCTCAAACTTTGTTTTAGTCTAAGGCCCCCTTTGTGGATATTAAGTGGCACTGCATCTTCACACTTTCTGATTTTTTTCCATGGCCCCCCTCCAGCACCCGGCCCCAAGTTTGAGAAGCACGGCTTTACATTAGGTGAAAGTTCTTTAAATTTTCATAGCGTTCTTAACACCCACACATCATTTACACTTGAAAAGTATCTTGGCACATCTGAAATAAGATAATTTCACTAGACAAAATGCCTTAAGTCATGATATTCTTACAGCAACACATTTTTATTTACGGTGTGTCAAAATCCTTCTGTAAAGAGCCATTCTCTATGCGAATGCATTTTCCACATAATGCAAATCCTTAACTTGGTGAAGAATCTATACATTATGTGAAGGTTTAAACTCTTATTCAAACATGGATTTGGGGGAAACAAGGTGGTTCTTCTCAGTCATTGCTCAAGGAACCCTTGAACCTCTTTTTCTGAGAGTGCATTAAGAGTGTTTATTCTTAAGAGTGTTAGTATATCAAGAGTGTAAACCTCATCTCTCTCAATTACACACCCATCATGAGTTCGCTTTCAACACTGAAGACTCTGAACTTTTCTGTGGGACTTTCTTGAGCTTGGATGTCTATTGCCATTTGTCTCCAATATACTGTATGCCATTTTCAAGCTGCAATATTGACTAACAGTCAAAAGGGAAAATGAGCTCTGAGGTGCCCTTATATGACTGAAAACTGTAATCCAGTCAGACACAGTTGATAATACCAAATCTTACTGTGAGGTTCAAGTTTAATCTTTCTATGTCAAACACAGAGCTTCATCTACAATAGCCCTCAGCTTGTCAAACTGTCCCAGCTCCATCGTGGTTCAATAGAACTTGGAGAACTTCTTCAGGAATAACAGTTTTAAACCACCAAAGAAATCAGAAGCAAGAAAGAGCAAATAAGCGAAGATTAAAAAGTCGAATAAGCGATGAAAAAGAGACGCATGCGGACATGAAGAAGGTAATGTCATCACAGGATCATAGGTACTTTTATTAAAAGGCTCATTTTGCTTCGTAATTCTTGTACTCCTAGTTCTGTACGGGGAAGATTAAATGCTGCAAGAAACCGCACCACTTTCATCTCATTTATTCTTCTTAATGGAATTCACAGGCAGAGAAAAGAGAGAAAATAACTTTAAAAGCACGTACATGACTAGGGATTATTAGTTCTCAGCCAGTGCTCATCGGTTTGTTCTTTTTTTGTACTCATTCAGTTGGCTAAAATATAAACCAATACACATCAAAACCAGCAGGTTTTGCTGGAGTGTCCTAATAAATAAACTGTGCTTAAATAAATAAACTGGGGAAAATGTTGCACAGGTCAGGAGTAGTTTGAAGGACAAGGAATACCAACCTTTTAGAAGCTGACTCTTAACAATAACGATTCCTATATGTTCTAAATAAATCTTTTAATTAACTTAGAACCTTTCACATTATCTAGAGGTTCGTTAAAGTGCTCATATCCAACATTCTGTGTTTGTATAATTTTTATGTTTCAAAAACTGTCCTAATTCATTTTCCTACCTCTCTCTCTCCTCCTACACTTACAATAAACAGGCTGATTTTGTCATTGTTACTTTAAGAGTGATGTATGTAAATTCCTCAATTCTAACAGGAATTTATTGTGCCTCATTTAACAAGTAGCCTGGGTTAAATCGCTCCGTATAACTTCAGTGTGAATGAGTGCGGCTAAACTGCCACAGGCCGAATAAGCAGGTAAATGTGTCAAAAACAATTCTTTGAAACGGGCCATTTTCGGAGCTTTTCCATAGAGTCAATGGACAGAAGAGCATACGATACATTCTGGAATGACTTTTTACATACAGTTCTTAAAAAAAAGGAATAATCTTTGAAATTAGATTGTTCACACACACACATCTCATTTACAAAAATGGTCTTTTATCCCTTGAGAAGTTATTTTGGGAACCAAAAATGGTTCTTCTAAGGAATCTCTCTACAAAAAACCTTTTTGCAACATTATAAGAGTGCTCATTTCTGGAGCTGTTCCCGTGTTCAGCATCCCTGTCCTGAGAGAGCAAAATGGACATGAAAACACGAATTGCTTTAGGCACAATAACTGTCACTCTTGTTGCCTGTTGATTTTTTCCTTTTTACAATTAAAGCCCACTATGTGATTCATTTTGTTTTTGTTGTTCTTTTTTTAAGCTACTGAACACACCACAGCGAGCGAGCGAGAGAGAGAGAGAGAGAGAGAGAGAGAGAGTGTCTCCCTTCAGGTGGGCTTGAACCTGCCGTTTTGTGTGTGTGTCGGGGAGCCGAGGCCCAGGGGAGGCCATTAAACTGCAGCCGCTCTCCAGGCCCTGCCGAGCGTGACAGCAGGTGAGGGTAAAAATAGTGAGCCATCTGTTAAAAGCAAGAGACGGCGAAAACCCTTTCCTCGTGACTCAGTGGGGACTCAATTAAAATGTGCATTTTTCCACTGCGGCAAAGGGGGAGCATTCCAGCAGCACCCCCCCGGCCCAGGTGGGCCCAGGTGCAGCAGGCTCAGGTAGGCAAAAAGGCGTGCCGGACTGAGGAGGGTCCACACTCACTAGTCGTGTGACAGCCCGGGTGACAGCGCCGCTAAACTGGAGCTTTTTTTTGGCTCCCTTCATCAAATCCCTCTGTGTTCTGCTTATTCCTTCATTTCTCCTTTACTCTCCCCAAACACTTTGTAAAATCGGAGCCCTCATGGGCTTTCGCTTTTTTTTTCCTCTCTCTCTTCATAAAGACACATGCTGCTACAAAGTCTCTTTCAATATTCTTGTGTGCATGTGCATATCAGCTTGCAAAAAGGAGAATAAAAAAAAAGAACCACTGAGGATTTAATATTTTCTAATAAAAGCATGTCCCTTACCTTGCACATAACAGAGCCACAAAGAAATCTTCAGAGCGATGCCTCAGAAGAACAACTTCTGGTTCCCTTCAGAAACTTTCAATCGATGGTTCTTTAAGGAACCGTTTGCAAATGAGAAATGCAGGTGTGAAAAAACTCCACACAATACTATAAAAGGTTCTACACCAAAATAAAGTTTGTTGTCCAAGTTTAGAAGTATTTAGGACGCTTTATTTTCAGTAGTGTAAATTATGCTGTGTTAGGTGTTCTGTTACAAACTTGCATCCTCTGGCTAAAGAGATGGGTGGATAATGTTTAGACACTCTATTTGGGATGGATTTCGAGTTAATCGAGTTAATCACATTTGCATGTTTGCAGAGCAAAGACCTCAGTGGCAATCAGAGCAGGTGCACTCTCTCGTTTGCACACGTCGATATCCTACCAGGACCTCATCATTATCTACTCTAAATCACAGGCCGAATTAGTGCAAATGTTTCAAGTACCAGCTTGAATGCCATCTGGCAGGTGGAACGCCCTAGATAGAAAGATATTGAGTCCAGTCAACATCTGACAGCTAGCATCTTCTCCATTCTCAATACAAGACCCAGTTATTTAATCACCGTGCCAGTGGGCCCAAGGAAGCATATTGGGCTGAAATTTGAATCGCTTATACATGATTGGAGATGAAGTCTGTTTGACAAAAAATCCTCTTAGAAGAGTTTTTGCTGTCATACTGCTGTATTATTCAAAGGCACTTATGAAAAGTATTTTATTGCATAGGGATGTATTCCATTCAATTTACATTCTGTTTGACCTTAAATTTTTCACATTCTTTTCCCTATGTTTTGAGGTCAGACAATTAGAAAAATGCATCAAAAATGTTAGCTATGTTTTTTCTTTCTGCAAAATAAGAATGTACGCACAGCAATAACTTCACATCATATTCAAAACATGATAAAATACCTTTGCTTCTGCTTAGGATCACAAATATCGCAGAATAACTCATTTCAATAATAAATAACTGAGAAATAAAATTAAATTACGCCACGCTTTTGTCATAACCAGTTCCAAAGTAATAGTTGATTAGTTAGTTCATCTAATTATCACACAATTTACACTATTTTCCACTTACACGAGGTGTAAGTGGAGTCCAAATGATGCTTCTGTATTAGGAGTCCAAATGATGCTTCTGTAGTGTAGAACTGTAGCCTAGGCTAATATTGCTAACAAACGAGAACTCAGCAGTCACCCAAAAAGAAAACACATATCAGTCACATAAAAATACATCTCCACAACTTCTCTCTACCGTAATATCCAGGTCTTCATTATAAACAGTAGCCGACTTGTCCATGTGACTTAGGATACAACGTGACTTCATGTGAACTGTAAAAACAGACAAAATCTCATTTCCATACACAGATATTTCAAACAACACCAGGGCACAGAAAGGAGTAAATTGGAGGGCTGTGTCCCAGACCACATCCACAAGTCTGTGCCACTTTAATGAAGATTTTGGGTGTGGTTTGAGCAGGTTAAAGGAAGGTTTGGTTATGCATTTTTGGGCACAGTCTGGGCTATTTGGGTTGATTTCTAGTGTTTGTTAGCAACATAGTTGGAGTTCTACACTGACCTCAAACATGTCTTGCCTGATTAACTATATCTGGGGAAAGTGGAAAACTGGGTACATTTAATTTTTCTCTGAACAATTCCTTTAAGTCACAAGGTTAGAAAGATACGCTCATCTGCATTACACAGCAGGACATGATAATGCACGCCTATGTGGCATGTTTCCACTGGAGAGGGGGTCTGAATGCCCTTGAGCGTATGGTTAAATATGCTTCATAAACAGAGCAGTGGCTGCTATCTGTGACCAGCAGCTGAATATGTCTCTGTACTTAATCCCCCTCTTCGGAAGCAGTTGCTATAAACTGCCTGACAGCACAAGCATCTCAGGAGTGAGGGAGGCAAAGGAGCTTTATTCAATGTAAACCTAATATTACATTCAAATCCTGACGGTCAAAAGGATCATTTTCAAGGGTAAAAAAAGAGATACAATGAACAAAAAAAACCAAAACAACAACTTTACCTAACTTTTCAGTCTTGTGTATCAGTCCATAATTAAGAATAACAGTTCCTAAATGGTTCTCAGCTTGGACTTACAGGGTGCAGGTTCTTTAAACTTTAAAAACATTAACACTAGCACATGTCATTTGCCAAAAGGGTTTTCTAAAATTGCATCAGTTGGTTGTTCTATCGTTCTTTATTGTTTTAAACGAATCAGCACTCACCATAGTTTCTTTGTGCACTCACCATAGTTTCGTATAATTTGTAGTAGGGTTGAGATTAATGAAAACTGTGTTTGATGCCTTACTCATGTAGTGAACTGAGTCAACCCCGAACACCAAAGAGACTTCAAGAGTTTTGAAAAGCACAGATTAGGAAAATGGACCAAAATATATGCGTTCTCAGAAGTCATCACTTTGTGCAATGTCATCAATCCACAATAAGGAAGCCCAACAAGTATCACACATGATCAGGTCTTTGGTGACGCCAACTTTAAAAGGCTCGTATTGATTGAAATATGTCATCGAGCAAACGTGAACTAGTCAGCAATTTCCAGAACACTACAAGTGGCCTTGATGGCAGGACGGCAAGATGGAAAATAGAACTTTTTTACATAATTGCTAACTGATACTGCAGTTTATATATTATGTAAAAATCACATGACAAAAGGACCAATAGAAATGGTGCTAAATGCCTTACATTAAAAGCTTTTAACATAAAACTGAAAGTTAAGAATGCTTCCTTTTTTGGAGATACGAGGTTCTATTCTGACAGTGAACCCCATCTTGAACAGCTAGATTTTTCAAACTGGCACTGTAAAAAATGTAATGAATAGTAAATAAATGAAGTAAGAAATAAACAATAAAAAAACAATGTTGCTGGCAAACTATTAAGGACACAAGATAAAAGCTTTCCTAGAATGACTTGAGAAAAAAGAAAGAAAGTATTCCTGAGTGGCACAGACAGAAGTCTTTATCTCCATCTCACTGGAAAGCTGCAGCCAGTGTTAAACTGCCGTCTGTAAATTGTCCAGGGAACATACAAGAGTTTGAGTAAATTTGTCAAGGGGAATGGAGGAAAAAAAATGCGAGAATGGAAAAATTGGTAGAAACTTGTGGAGAATTTTTCATTTCTTACCACTTATTTTCATGGCACAAACACTAAGTCACTTTTTATAACCACTTGCATTAATAATCTGTTATTATATTATTCCTGTTACAGTTACTTGTTAGTTTATTGTAATAGTTTACTTATCATTCTGTTTGCACTATTACTGTTTTATTTTATTCATCTGTTATAGTTACTTGTTAGTTTTTTTGTAATAGCTTACTTATTATTCCGCTTGCACCATTACTATTTTTTCTTATCCTTATTCCTCTTGTTGCAGTGTGCATGTTTATGACAAAAGAATTTCCCTCGGGATAAATATAGTTCTTTCTTATCTTATCTTATCTTATTATATTTGGTCTCTACAGTCACTTAATGTTAATAATATTTACTGAATATCATTGTTATGCAAGTTATTAATATTTTAGCTTGAGGCATGAGTGTGAGCTTTGAATAAAGTGGCTAGGTTCAGTTATTGGAATGTTGAAGCCCAAGCTCAGGCTTTCTGCAGACAGAAGAAAAAAAAACATTTCTGAAGATGTGCAGTCTTACGGACCAAGATTTGACACAGTACACGTGTCTTTATGGGCCTTACTGGGGCACAGTCATGCTGGAATAGAAAAGGTTCTTCCCCAAACTGTGTCCACAAAGTTGGAAGCATGGCGTTGTCCAAAATGTCTTGGTATGCTGAAGCATTAAGATTGGAACAGGAAGAAAGGGGCCTAGCCCAAACTCTGAGAAACAGGTGTGTCCCAATACTTTTGTCCATATAGTGTACATCCACATGTATATGGTAGCAATTGTGAACCTTTTCAACTTGGTGTTTTAAAAAATGTAACAGTGTGGCTGAGCAATAACACCTTATTTAGGCCTAAAGAGAAGTTTTTACATCTCTGAGTGACTGGAGGCTTATCACTGGAAATAAGACATTAGTCTCAAAGGATGGCCAAGGTGACAAAACGAACACCTACACCCGTCCTCAAAGAGTTTTGATTTGTTTTTGCCAATGAAAAAGCATCACCCTGGATTTTACGGTTATTTTATGTTACCAAGTTGCGACTTTAAGTGTCTTGGATCAATCTGCAGCAAGACAGACTGAGAATTCCCAAGCTTGTGAAAAAAAATTTCCCCTCTGACATAGACGGGTTGAATCTCTACTCGTTATTTAATGTGGAATTTTGAACCCTAGGTGTAAACAGCTGTTAAAACAGCCCATGTTACTATGAAGACACCTGTGGCTTAGAGATGGAATATTTAGACTTATGAACTATAAGGTTACTAACTACCCAAGTCAACTTAACTGTTTTCCAGTCATGCTAAAGCTAAAGCCTTGAAGGCACTACATGCAAAAAAAAAAAAAAAAAAATCCATAATTTCCTCTATCATAAACAAAGTCATGTACATTAATATTTGACCACATTCTAGAAGCATAAGGCCTTACAGCTGAAACATCTGCATAAAGTTTTTACAATGTAAAATTCTTCAGAGGAACATGCCATTAGTGACTGCTAAGCACCAAATCAGGCAGAAAGGCTCAAAAAAAACTTTCGCACTTCATGGAGCAAATTATTTCCTCTATTTCTAAACCATATGGGCTGTGAGTTGCAGCAGTCGCTCCGAGATGCTCAGCAGCCCAGGTTTTCAGAGAATCATGTCCAACCGTTGTGACTGGAAGGTGGCACAATGAAGTCGGGGTAATCAGATGACTTGGGTTTCGCCAGGGCGGCTCGGAGCGTCTGAAAATAATGGGTAAGACAGGGTGAGCTCACACAACAGAGCTGATGCCCTGCTAAAATCCTCCAGCAGCGAGATGGATGTTGCGCTATCGACTGTAAATCCAGCGGGGAGCTTGACACCCTTTTTCAATAACTACCCCCCAATAAACACAGTGAGTGACATATTCTCATTCAGCGTGGGCTTGTGCCTGTCCTGTCTCCATCAATCTCAGAGTTTCCACTTCATCTCCATTCAGGTCCCGTCCCCCCAGAACGCAGGCCGTTTGAGTCGGAGCCAGGCGAAATTACTCGGACAGGTAATATCTTGACTTCAGCGATAAAAGGGACTTTTATGGACAATTTTCCCTTCAAATGGCTGTGTTCTCAACACCCCTTCAGCTAACTTTAGAACTTCCATGCCTTTCTACTTTCTCCTCAGCCTGTCTTCCCTTTCCCCTAGCCTGAGGCCAGCTACCTGGGTTTTTAATTACTGTTTTTCTGAAAAGACTTTGATTCCTACCACCTGCGGGTGAGTCCATTCTGCCATGACATAATGGCTCTCAGTTAAAAGTAATTAGTGCCTAGGGAGAAAGGCGTACCAGGGCATGGAAACAACTGTCAAGTCTCCGCATTCAGGTGCATGCCAAAGGTCTGCGAGTCCTCCTCAGCCGATCGGAGTATGAGAGGAACTCTGGAAGCAAGGACAGGTGGTTTGTTATGGGCCATGATCCTTTAAAGCCACGTTAATGAACATTGATTTCAAACTCATTGGTTTTTGCTGCCTGGTTACAAGGTGCAAAGAGCAAAACAGGACAAAACCAATGCTTCTCACAATTACTATCACAAGAGATTTACTGTAGTGCCAGGCCGGCTGCAAATTTAGTTGTCTAACTATTTAAAGCAAAACTAGCACACAGTCTTTGTCCATATTTTAGGAAATTTGTTACATTCCAGTCAGATGACATGAATACATTCAAGTGAAAAGCAAGTGAACTACACCATAGGCAAAGGTTTTCTGTTGGTGTTTTTATTATTTTTGTTAAAAACATTAAAATTGAAAGTAATGCTTACAAAGTCCTTTTAATCCAACAGTTTTACATTCTAATCATGTGTACTTGATTCATACATTCAGAAGCTCTTTGATAAAGTGGATCAATTGTTAAATTAAGAGTGTGTAAATAATGATTGGTAATGAATAATTACATAATGAAATGTTTAAGAAAACATCTTTAAACTAGACGTCAGCAAACATGTCGTGTTGGCTTTTGGCTATTATTTTTTAAACTTTAATGAAAAATTGCAGTTTGCTTTTATACGTTTGTAGTGTGTAAAACCGAGGTTTCTGGCTTAGAGTGAACCTGAAATCAGAACTGACTCTTATTTTACCTTGTTAGTTTGCCTCTGGTCATACCAAATATCACCATATGGTTTAGAAGACCGAATGCTTCTTCCAGCAACACTTTAATGATTTTTGTCCTTCCTTGCAAAAAGAAACATGCATCAGTGTACAGCAAATGTCATGTTCAACTGGGCGCCGAATTCAGACGTGCTGATTTTTAAAAGCTAATTTGTAAACATGAGATAAGGAGCGAGACAGCTCCTCTGTAGCAATCCTAGAAGAGCTCGAAATGCCCGCTTTTCAGGACTGCAGACGCAAACGAGGGGAGAAAGAAGCAAAAAATGGGGAGTAGGGAGGAGGCTACATTTTTAGAAAGACAGATATCCCGCAGCTTGAAGGCTGTTTTGGGCCAGACATTTATCAGTGGAACGAGTCGGCCTCTGACAGAGCTCGAAGCACCCTGGATATTAACTCTGCAGTGGGCATCGTGATCCTCCTCCCTGCTCACACGCCCAGCATCGCAATGGGCTGATGAGAAATGGCGCTTTCTTCGGGCCACAGTATATCACGACATGGCCTCTCCACTCGTTGACAGTTGTGACCTTGTTTAAATGTGAAAGTGAGACATCCACTTTTAAGTCGTAAAGCTGTGAAGCCTTATTACAGTTTTTTTTTTTTTTTTTTTTGGTCAGCAGTATTACCCTTGAAGATAGACATATATAAAAAAGATGAATCAACAAACCCGGAACCAATCATTACAGATATGCCTGGCAGCTCATAAACAGGTTCCCTTTCCGTGCCTCACCTGTTTTTGTTTTCTTAACAGCAGCAATGACGCTGAAGTGATCGTACTGGAGTGATGTAGTTAAAATGCGCTCAACTTTCTTGGCCACAAAGTGAGACTCTCTTAAAGGGCCCACCACCCTGGCTCTGACAACATCCTGATATTTGTGCTTCATATATTTTAAGCCCAATCACCATGCTCCAAAGCATGACTAAATGAACTCTTAAAAAGTATTTCGGATTATATATCAAACTAATTGGCAATTAGGATTTGCTTAATGGTATAAAACACTAACTAATCACCAAGATTATAGACATCACTCTGATTTTTTTTTTTGCTTGGCTTTTTTAAAGAAAAAAAAAGAGAGGGGAAGAAAAGGAAAGGAACAGAAGAGAACTTTTAGCTTAATATAGGCGCAACATTTGATTCACAATGCAGCAATATCTCCAGCAAATAGCTTTCTGCCTGCCAATGTGTCATAAATGGGACCTTACAAGAGCAGTCTCCCACCATTACTGTCATGTAAGACATTTTCGCCCCTCAGTCCCCCATGAGGCAGTCGCCCCAGGCTCACGCTCCTTACTGAGCGGCTCTGATCTCTAGACCTGCCGGCTATGACCCCATTAGCATACTGGGGTAAACAGGCTTCTCTTTCCATACAAAATAATGTTTCTGCTCTGAATGAACAATGCGTGGCCCTGGTCGAGTTCGCCCCTTGGCTGCTCATTCCTGACCAGAGGAATGTTTTGTTCTGTAATGACTGTGGTTAGAATTAGAAAAGGTTAGGCTGAGATCAGTGCTTGTGGGTAACTTCCCGACCTCTGACTCAAGCCGGTCAATCCTTAAGCACAACGGGAAAGTTGCCAAGCTGGCCGGAATTTTATTTCCAGAGTGATGGTGGTTGATTAAAGGTCAGTGGTTGACGAAAAACATTGCAAACTCTGGTTACTGTTGTTTACATCATCTAGAACAGTGGTCACCTACCCCACCTCCAGGAGGTCAGTCCTTCTAAAAAAGATTAGTTGCTTCTACTAACCAATTCTGGTCCTGTACTCCCAAAAATAAAAAGGTACCGTAGATCTCCCTTAAACATTGAACAATGCCATAGAACAACTACTTTTGGTTCCCTAAAAAACAAAGAACTGGATTTTTTTTTTTTTTTTTTTTTTTTTTAAAAGAGTGTGGAGGGCAAGTGTCCAGCAAAATTTCCAACAAATCAGGAACTGGCAACCCATCGTGAGGGAGATGCAGCAGGGCTGCCTGAGTTGAACCGATCCCACTGTTGAACCCTTTCTTCTCTAGCCTGTGGCACTCTTTCCATTTGATAATATTCCTCTGACACAAACGAGTGTTCAAACGAGGGCTGGAGGCCTGCTATTAATGGCCCCTCTTTAGAAGCTGAGACGAATCACTGGCCTAAGCCTCTCCTTGGGCCTCTCCATTTATACTTTCTCTGTGTCCCACTAGCCCAGTCACACTGCGTAAACAACATGAAGCAAGGAGAATGGGCTCTCCTTTGCCCTCTCCTTTTTAATTTAGACATCCCGGCTTCACAGCGGAGGGACATTAGGGAGCGTGGCTAAGGAGTCAGGCCCTGCCTTCAATCCCCATGCTCTTCCTCTTCCACCGCCCGTACGGATTCCAGCAAAACAAATCAGCCCTGCCCGAAGAGACAGGCACCATGTGCTGCTAGAGATAGCAGATGAGATTTATGCAATGAAAGATGAGACGCTCTGTTCAGCAGAACGCAGTGACGGCTAAAATTGAATACATGGTGTGCGGCAGAGGACTGCGATCAATAGTGAGTTTTTGAGCACATTTTGAATAGAGAAGAAGTGATGGTAATAATAACTACGCTCATCATCATTCCAGTGTGTCAGTCTGGGCTCAGCAGCCCTGGCACGATGACCAGAAAGCTACTGAACGTAACAGGAAGAAGATTACTTTGATTAGATTCGAGTTTTAATATTGATAGTGAGGAGAACTTGCTGAAAGCTCTTTTTTCTGCATCGTGGTTAGACAAATCCCTTTTGACCGTCTCAAGAAGAATGGGTTACGCAATGCCAGGAAACAATGTGCATCAGAACAGCCCAGGCAAAAATGCAGATGATGGGAAACACCACACATGGATAGAACCAAGTCAAGCTCTCACTGCCCTGATTACCAAGCCAGCTCAGTCTGAGGCCTAATAACAGCCTTCCAGACGAGATTGGATAAATTCTAATCTCATCTCATCAGCCTTCAAACAATGAGGAAGACTGCAAGGGAGAGGAACGGTGACCTCCTCATCAAACAAGGACATTTCCACACATAGCCAGGAGGTGAGACTGTGGAAGATGAAAGCAACAACACAGCCGAGCTTTTGGTGCCGCTAGGGGTCAGCCGAACCAGTGCTCATGCAAATTGGCTACTTTAATAGTGATAATGAGAAGCAGAGGGAGAGAGGGAGAGAGAGAGGGAGATGGAGAAGGGGGCTGGAAAGAGGAGAAACAGCTGGCCTGGTTTTCATTGTGCTGGTGGAATAGCACTGACACGCTGCTATTTAGAGAGCACAACAGTAGCCTACAGCGCGGAGCTGGAGCGTGACTTCACGGTGAAGAGCAGCACGCCTCAAATGGGTCAGGATGGACTGAATATTAACTAGGCGCGTAGTCCTCTTGGCAGAAAATTGAACATGCAGCCCCTGCACTGCTCACTCTCACATACACACATACACCTAGACAGTTGAGAGAATACTGATTGCATTAAGATTAGAACAATTTCCAGAGACAGATATGGGGGGGTGATATAATCCAGACCTTTGTGGCTTCTCGTTTTAAGGGAGTTAGTCTATAATCTAATGGAGGGTAACATTATCCACCAAGGGTTTCACAGGGTCAAGCATTAATCAACCCACAGAAGCATCTGATTCAGCCTAAAAGCACCATTCTGACTTCCGGTAGATGCCTGTGCCT
Organism: Brycinus macrolepidotus; assembly: GCA_037974445.1. Classification (NCBI taxonomy): domain Eukaryota; kingdom Metazoa; phylum Chordata; class Actinopteri; order Characiformes; family Alestidae; genus Brycinus; species Brycinus macrolepidotus. The sequence goes on from JBBPCZ010000037.1 coordinate 6,811,754, forward strand.
TCACTGCGAACATTCAGGAAACATATGTGAGAACAAAGAACATCTTTTCAGCCTCCGACTACTTAAAATACTTCTTAAAAACAGTAAAACTGTACTAAACCACATGGTGGTTAGAATCCAGACTGAGAGGAGCAGAAAGACGCAATGAAATGCTGCCACCTAGAGTTTACAACTCATTACTTCAGCACTTGCTGGACTGTTTTATCATTTAGCAATGTACACCACCTACACTGAAGTGTACCACCTCTAAGGCAGGAGGCAGGAGATAAGTAAGAAATATACTGTAAAAACTGACCTCTGTTTTAAATAGACCTGTACTGTTGTCATGGTATGATTCGTTGCTGAATCTGTCATGTTTGAATGTGTAATGACTTCCAAACAAGCAATAAATAAAAACACAGTTCTACAAACAAATGAATGAAATAGTGATGAGGGAGACCTACATTCTAGCAACCAAGGCCATTTGGTTCTTGCTTAATTGGGATATTTCCAAGAACCAATAGCAACTGGGGTTACGCTTTTCCAGTAAGCTGGAAATTGCTATTGGCATTCCAGGCAGATTAAACTCGATAAAAAGCACTCAAGAGGAAATAAAGTTTGTTATGACAGAGTGGATGAACTTTTGCAGCAAATGCCAGACACTGTGTTGCCTTCTTTCTCCATTCCTCACCCACAACTGTCTATTCTTCTTCTTTTATTTCTGCCGGCTTCCCTTCGACAGACCATTAACTGTAAAGTCAATGGCGTAGCTGTGGTGGTAGGATAAAAACATTTCCTCTATGCAATACATTGTCAGACATTTGACAATCCAGTTTCCTCGATGCTCACTGTAGTCTTTACAGTCATTGATTTTGATCATAGATAAGAAGGCAAAAATCTCTCTGTGAGCTTTAAATCTTCCCACTCTCAGTGCCGCTGTATTAACTCCCTGCTTTTTGCTACAGTAAATAACAGTCGCTGCTGCTCTGCAGGACCCCTCTTGTCCGTCACCCAGGCCTAGCTGCAGCCAGTCCTTGAAACGGCAGTAGATTACGTGAAGAAATGACAAAGAAACAAAACAGCTTTTCTAATTTTAAGATCAGCATTTGATATAGAAGTTGATGGGGCTGCCTAAATGTACAATTACTGTGATTCCTGTTGTACAGAGTGGCATTTTATGTCAAGTAAAAAGCAGCTGCAGTGAAAGCAACCTGTCCTACATTACTTACTAAGTCTAAAATCTATAAAATATTTTCCAAAATGACCGTTACCTTGTCCATCATTGTTGGATGTTCTGTGGCAATGCCTTAACTTTATTAAAGAATGAAGATTTGATTAATTAACTCATTGTTACTACAATCGAGTCTGTTGGACATCATCTGAGACCTTGGTTTGGTCTTTTGAAATGCCAGATTTTCATATCCACAGCATTACACACATTCCAAAATGTAGACACAAAGTAAGGATGTAATGATATACTTTGCTCATAATGTGCAATACCAGGTTCACGATTCAATATCCCCATTAAATTTTGATGTTCAAACAATGTAACTGTATTACATGGCAAATTGAACAGAAGGTCCATTCTCCGAGATTTATTGCTACATCTCCACATTGTTGCATCACAATATAACGGTGTCACGATGCATTGTTACACCCCTAATCAAAACTAAAATGCTAAATCGACTTGAGACACCAAAAAACTACACATTTTTAATAATACCCATTCCTGTAATCAGCTCGACAGTAATTCTTTGGCAAAACGGCCCAGCACAGCCACCCACCCAGCATGTAACCAAATATAGAACAAAAGACAAAGCTAAGTTGGGGAGACATGGGGGGAGTGAACAACATGGGCAGCATATTGATGTTAAGAATTGTTCCTGTGGTGTGTGAACCATCCTTTAATGGTGCTGTTCAGTGACAATATTATCAAATATTTACAGCTGAGGAGCATATTAGCTGTTCAGCTGTGCTTTTATCACACATGCTTCTCTTTCACTGTTCCCCAGTGTATGGACTCCCTTGGTTCCTTGCATGAGTGTGGAACCATGTAACCTTCTCTGAACTCTGACACCATAGGCACACCTTCAAACAATGAAACATGGGCCTAAATCACATAGATTAGTGATTTTCACACCAGTTCTCAGGGACTTCCAGATGATGCATAGTTTTGCTCCAACTCAACACACAATACATGTGGACTATCCCTGAAAACCGGTTTAAGAACCACTGACATGGAAGCACCATCATACACTCACACAAAATCTAAAAAAGTGCTCAAAAACACATGTGTGTGTGTGAGTGATTGTGTGAATGGGTGTGAGAGAGAGAGAGAGCGAGAGCGAGAGCGAGAGCGAGAGCGAGAGAGAGAGAGAGAGAGAGAGAGAGAGAGAGAGAGAGAGAGAGAG
>JBBPCZ010000037.1:6828581-6847136 GCA_037974445.1 Brycinus macrolepidotus
GAGTTTTTTACTAGGTGTTGCTCTTATTTTAAGAAACTGTCTTATTGCAAGCTTATTTTGCTAGTTATTAATCTTATATCAAGGTATCAGTTCTTAAAGTCAGCTGAATCAAAAGCATAAAAAGAATATTTGAAGATTTTTTTGCTAGTTGTTACTCTTTATTTTAAGACATACATTCTTATAGTCAGCTCAGTCAGAAAACGCATTTCCTCATTTTAAATAATTCTGGCTTAAATTCGTGTAATTTCATTGCTTGTAGTGAGCACAGTTTGTTACAATTCTAGCATTTTTGTCACTTTTTTGCTAGGTTTAAGAATTCTTGCCAAGAATTTTTTTCTTACCCCATTGGCAGATTTTCTGCTCAATACAAGACAATTTGACTAGATTTAGGAATATTAAGGGCATTTTTTGCAGTGAGAGCACTTTAGTTATCATTAAAATTAATTAGAACCTAAAGAGTTATGAAATAACTTTGGCTGTATGGTTTGCAAACCATGACATAAAAGAATTCATTTTTATATAGACATATATACATGACTTTGTGCTACTCAGAGTTTTAAGGGTTTCCTTTTTTGAATTTATTGTGACTAAGAGCCACTAACTCATTAACCAGCGGCTAGGAAAAAAAAAAATCGATAGTATAGGGGAAAAAATCTAGAAAACATTTAAAAACTCTGTTCTTGGTTGTTTATCCTAACTTAAGTCAGCAAAGATTGAAGCATTAGAGATCTTCTGCACTCAGAGCTTTGGAGAGAAAGAATGGAGGAATAGATTTTGTTAACGGCAGAAGCATCTAAGACAGAAATACAAGCCAATGTTTATACTCTCAGTAACGCTGATCCAAACACTGCTGACCTGTTGTAACTTTCTTGGTGAGAGACTTTAGAGTTATAGCTCGTCAGGTCACTGAACGTGGCTTTAAATGGTGAACTCTGAGTCACGAGTCATGAATAAAGGGCCTCACCTCTATGCTGGAGAGAATGTGCAACACAGCCTCCCACAGCGCCGGCAGGACCACAGGGTCAGAGTCATCAATACTGAGGAGCACAGTGGAACAAGCTCTTGCTGCTTCGGCTTGAACTAGCTGAGGAGTGAGTTCACACAGAACAGCTACCACTTCGAAGAAGGCCCCTCTGACCTACAGCAGAGAGCACAACTTACAGTTCTGCAATAACAACTCACAATAGCCTCTTTCACTAGTTGTTTAACTTGATACAATGAAATGGCCAATGACAACTCAAAGCAAGTATCACAAATGCTTGTTTAAAAAACTTAACTGATTAGCATTTTTTCTTATCGAAAAATCAGCAATGATTAGTTGGCAATTTGAATAACACTAATGGACATTCTCCATAAATTCTCTGGTCTCCATTAAAGTAAACAAAAAAAATAAATAAATAATGGCACAGTAATTTATGCACTTTTTTTGTAACACTGTATTTTCAAATATTATTGCAATCTAAAAAAAGACTTCCTAGATTACCTTTTCCAATAAAATATTTCAGAATCTTCCAAAGGCTATGAATCATTGGTTATTGATCCTTTATAACCGCTCATATTTTCAGACACTTTTAAAATTCGGATTATTTGATTACTAACAATTAGTAGGCATTCAAAGTGACTGACAGCTCACCTGAGGAGATTTGTGTTTGCTGTACTTCCAGAATTTTCCTTGTGAGATCGTATGAGAAAGCCTCTCGCCGAAAGCCTCACAGTCTGCCTGAGGTAACATTGTCAGCAGTCTCTTCAGCGCCAGCAGGGAGCTGGTCAGCAGACGCACGTATTTTGCCTCTCGCTCCTCCTCTGGTACGCTCCTACAAGTTTACAACACACAGGTGAAACAGAACACAAATTAGGAATTACGAAACAAAATCGTTACATGAACATTATGTATTGCATAATGTACTGCAAGACAATGTTCTATGGTAGTCGGCATCTCACAACACACTTCAGAGAGCAGCTGCTTTACATCCATCTAAGCAACACTTACTGTGGGTCACTGAGTGTGTCAGCTGTTTCTTTCAGCAGATTGTCTTGGAGCACCTAAAAAAAACACATAGTGGAAGTGATGCTGTGTTAATATATATACTACTTTCTGCTTCGCTGGAGCAAAATTAAACCAGGTAATGGCATTGGTCTTGCTGAAAAGAGAGAATTAGTTTAACACCACAAGTGTTGACAAAACAAACAAAGGCAGGCTGTAGACTTACATTCAACACTTCATCTTTGCAGAAGCTGAGGGCCTCTGGCTGTTTGTTAAGGGGAAAGGCAGCCTGGAAGGCGACGCTAGCAGCAGAGGCAGCAGGGGAATAAGTGTCACACTGAGCTATGAGCCAGTGGCCCATTATACCTTTCAGGTAGGGAGCAAGGTTTCGTTTGACTTTCAGAATCAACTGCTCGAATGCCTGCTGTGTGGCCTCTCGAACTCGACGGTCATGATCCTAATACAGTAAGAATGGAGTAGTTATATGTTGTAACAGTCAGACAAAAGCAAATCTGAACATAGGAGATGCAATTGCTTTGATGTAGTAAGAAAACAATCTTAAGAATAAAAGCAGAGGCATGTAATCAAGATCTAAAGCTTACCAGTGATATTTTGCAGTATATGCGTGGCCAGTAGGGAAGAACACCTTTCACTACGTCTGACTCACGCTCTTGACACATAGCTCCAAATTCTTGTACTGCCTGCAGACACAAATCATTTTCACATGTTTTCACATCTCTGACCTTTGAAGAACCTACAGATTCCCATCAGAATGGAGTTATGAATAAAAGTCAGTTTAGTTCAAAGTGACAAAAGATATGTTTGTGACTAGATTGTTCCATCGTTCATGCCAAGCAGATTGGTTAATTAGCACTTAACTAACTGATCACTGGCACTGGTGACCCCAAACGAGATGTAGGAAAGAAAATGTTGCAGCGATCAGATTCACTTTAAAACGTTATCCATTAATCATAAAGCTCTCAGACAAAGCCTGACACTCGTATACAGTTAAGGTCATAATTATTGGCCCCCTGTTCAAAGTTGAAAAGTCTGTTCATTTTTCTATGAAAAATGACTAGTATCTAAAGTGTTTATGAGAACTGCCAAATACATTTTACTGGTGCACTTAACTGAAACAAGGAAAACGCAAAAATGGCATGGCCAAAAATGATTTCCCCTTGTGAGTCACAGCTGATAGCAACCTCTTGCTGTAGTGTCTCACAAGGTTTGTACATGTCTTCTGAGGGATCTTAGACCATTCCTCCATGGCAAATTGCTCTAGCTCATGCAAATTGTGCGGTTTTCGAGCATGTATTCTCAAGAGGATTGAGATCTGGGCTTTGAGACGACCACTCCAAGACCTTGATTTTTGGTGTTTCACAAAAAGGTCTGGGCCAACTGTGATATGTGCTTTGGGTCATTATTTTTGCTGAAAGACCTAGCAGTGACCCCAAGCCAGACTGGCAGCAGATTTCTTCAAATTATTCTTTAAAATGTCAATGTAATCTTTCTTCATTGCTTCTTACATCATTTTTTCTTCATCTTCAAACAAGTTTTCCAGTGCCTGAAGCAGCAACACAGCATCATGCTTCCTCCAACATGTTTAACTATGGGAGCTGCGTTCTTAGGGTTGGGGCAGCTGGTGGCCTAGTGGTTAGGGAGTTGGCCCTGTGACCAGAAGACCATGGGTTCGAATCCCAGTACCCTTGAGCAAGGTACCGTCCCCACACACTGCTCCCCAGGCGCTGTGTTCCTGGCTGCCCGCTGCGTCACTTGGTGAATGGGTTAAATACAGAGGAAGAATTTCGTGCTGTTCACACTGTGCGCTGTGTTGTGTTCACTTATGACAAATGGTCACTTTAGACTTTACTTTAAGGCCAAACAAAAGCTGCCTTCATGTGCCCAAACAGCTCCAGTTTTGTCTCATCAGACCAAAGGGCAGACTTCCAAAATTCAAGCCCATGTTTCAAATGGTCATAGGCAAACTTCAGTCTAGCTTCAACATGCTGCTGTGTGAGCAAGGAGGTTTTCCTTGGCTGATGACCTCAAAGCTTCTCATGATGAAGATCCCTAACTCCAGAAGAGCCCATTTCGGTGACAGTGGTCTTTGTAGTGACCCGGGGGTTCTTGTTGGCATCTCTGACCATTTACCTCTCCTAAGTCTTTGAAATCTTACACTTGTAATCATGCTCATGTGTGTTTCTAAAAGGTCACTTTATATTTTCCAGTGATGCAGCATACATACAGCAGTCCTTGACACAATGAAACGCTTAGAAATGGCCATATAGCCAGCCCACTTAAGCTGAGCATCCACTATCTTTTCTCTGAGGTTCATACTTATTTCTTTAGTTTTTGGCATGATGAAATTACTTTTTTTTCCACAAAGACTGAGTGTGATGCCTCTCAATCTCGCTCACTAATGGATGCACCTTAACAACCCTAAAAAAGTGTCTTTCAGTAAAGGCAACAGTAATAGAAGCATGGCACTCAAACAACCCAGGTTAAAATGTTCTTGCATGCCTGACAGGTTTATGTCTGTGCTGAGGAAATTCTGAGCAGACAGATTAAAAGCAACAATGTTCACCTTTAGTTTTGTGACTGTATCTCTCTTGGACAGCTTCCTCAAAACCAAGCGAAAATCGGCATCGACCAGATTGTCTATTTCTTCTGCTCCGTGGACAGCAGGCACGTATCCTGGCTCATTCGAGGTTGAAATCCCAAATCCAACAAACCCGGGGACACCCCCGCTTTCCCGGGCCAATAACTCAGCTGCTCTGCCACTACTGGAGGGCTAAAAAGAGAGTTGACGGTAGATGTGGAAGGAGAAAAAGAAAGAAGAGTGTCATTACATGACGGCTGAGAGTGAGGTGATACAGCCTTGACAGTGGTTTGGTGCAACAGACTCTGCTTTGGTACAACAGACTCCGCTCCGGTACAACAGACACTGTTTCGCCTTTTTGAGCTCATTTTTAACTTTCTCATACTCCAAAACATACACTCAACCATACTGGATGTGTCCATGATGTGAAATACTGTATAAATCCAGTGGTTTGTGCAACAGTACACACTGCTAGCCAGTCACACACTGAGACCTCAGAGAGTTAAACTGATAAACATTCAAATCAACCCCTCACATCAAGCAACCCCTCACAGCTAAATAAGTTTTTCTGAAAGCTTGAGGTCTTACCCGAACATTCCCCTTCGTTCTTTGTTTATTTTTGCCACCCATTTTCGATGTTTTGTGCCTTTTTTATGTGCCGTCACCTCAAAACTCACTGCACTTTCGAACCGTCGCCCATGAGTGACGTAAAGCTACGTCATTCTTCCTGCGCCACCGTAGAACGCTTTACACGTGCGGAACGTAAACTCGCCCCCAATAACAAAGTAATGGGATTTCTTTTATTTCAGTGAGAATTTTTTTATATTAAAACATTGTCTTATGCTTCTTTGAGCTCACTTCTCTCTGGCTAAACAGGTTCTTTGAGAAGGTTTGACTAGGTGGTTTTAAAGCATGCGTAAAGTTAAGAGTTTATGATGCCTTATGTGTTTTTTTCTTTGTTTTCTTTTTTGACAGTCATTTTAGGATCTTCTTTAGGAAATGAGTGAGGACGTGGAACGTTTGTTGATCCAGTTTCAGGACGAGGGTGGTGAGGCTCTTGGATCCCCTTTTGATGTGCCTCTGGACATCACCCCCGATAAACTGCAGCTCGTCTGCAATGCTCTACTTCAGAAGGTAATTACAATGGAGACCCCAGCAGTGATGCCACCAACACCAGAACTGTGGTAGTTGATGCTGAAACCAGTGGGATTGTACAATTCTCGATATGGGGCAGCTGGTGACCTGGTGGTTAGGGGGTTGCTCCTGCAGTCAGAAGGTCGTGGGTTCGAATCCCAGGACTGCTAGTGGCACCACTGAGGTACTCTTAAGCAAGGTACTGCATCACTGGCTGCCCACTGCTTCACTTGGTGAATGGGTTAAATGCAGAGAAAGATTTTCATATTGTTCACGCCGTGTGCTGTGCTGTGCAACAACCCATATCATTCATGTCATACGTCAACCCCCTCTGGCCTTCCAGTTCTGATTTCATTAATAAATTGTACCAGAACTAAATACAGTTATGCTTTTTGTTCTTTCATTCTGAATATTGTGAGGATATTGAATTGTTTTCAGTCTTACTTTGTTGGATATATCATGAGTGCATTGAACCATGATCCCTAAATTGTCTATTAAACTGAATCACACAACAGCAGAATCCTCCAAGGACTAAACAAAAGTAAACAGCAGCTTTTTTCACATTAGGACTGTTGTTTTTATTGGTAAATAATATTGTTTCAGTAATAGTGTTTGAGCTCCTTCATTTACTAGATTTGACAAGGTACCTCCTTTACCTTTTAGTTTGAAATACTGAGTAATATGAATGCTGCTGGTATTACTTTCAGGCTGTTGCTGCAGGAAAACATTTAGGTTGCTCTTGTGACTGTGGGTGTTACTACTTTTTCTTCTGTTTTCTGTCAAAGAAGAACACAGCTTTATTTGTTATAGTATTGGTTCCTGATCCTACCACTTTCCACCCTACTGTGCAGAGTAGAACAAACATCTGACCTCCTAAGACGTCTGTCCTTCGATGGTTTTGTTTTTGAGATCTCTGCTGCAGTGAAAGGTTGTGATGTGCTGTTTCCAGGTTTGTCACCCTCTCTCTGTTGGTTCCCTGGTCTAGGAGGAGCCAGTGCCGCTGCTGTTCTTCGTGCGGGATGCAGAGGTGGTGTCGTCTCTGGGTGCCTGTGTGCAGACGTTGGGTTTGGAGACGGAACAGGTGCTGCCAGTGGTGTACCAGCCACAGGCTGTGTTCCGTGTCAGGGCAGTGGCCCGCTGCACCAGCTCCCTGCAGGGACATACCGAGGCCGTCATCTCAGTAGCCTTCAGTCCCACGGGCAAGTGAGTAGGCCAACCTTCATTAACCTCTCCAGGCTTTGCACAGAAATGCATTCTTTTGTCACAACAGAACAATGACAAAAAGTCTACTGAGAAACTATAATGTTCTGTCTTTTGTGTTGCTACATAACAAGTTGGACTTTGTTGTTGTACATAATGCACACCAAGTAGGTCAGAAACAACAGCCACAACCTTGCCATCATGCTAATTGATCACCTGACAAAATACTTTGAGTGTATCCTATCAATACTCAAAATGTAAGTGTTTTAACAAACACTTTTGTTTTGTGTGCTATACTTTATCATTAGGTTGAATGGGATTATAGCCAGTATTCTGTAAAGCTTGTCCAAACAGTTGCCATGAAAGAAGGCAAAAGTCACATACTAGGCAACATTTGTCTTTATATACCCTTAAGTTTAATAGGGACTGTCATACACTATTTTGTGTTGCTCAGGAAATAGTTCATTGTACAGTGCTTGTTTTGTGTTTTTTAAAGGATTATCCTTCCTTGTATAACTTTTTTTGTTTCAGATACTTGGCCAGTGGGTCTGGAGATACTACAGTGAGATTCTGGGACCTAACTACTGAGACTCCTCATCATACTGCTAAAGGTCAGCAAAGCTGCATTGCACCTGAGTACAGGACATACAAAATGTATGTTCCACTTTTGCTCTGATGCTGACAGAGAATTGTATGTCTGAATATGTCTTGTGCAACTTTGTCTTTTAAGGGCACACACACTGGGTTCTGTCTATAGCCTGGTCTCCAGATGGGAAGAAATTGGCATCAGGGTGCAAGAACAGTCAGGTGAGTATTCATAAGTATTCTGTCTGTTCCACAGGCTTCAGGCAGCTGTGCCCTGGAATACAACTGTTGTTCTTCATGTTGTTCTTCATGACATCTATATAGATTCTCCTTTGGGACCCAGTCACAGGACAGCAGATAGGGAAGACTCTGACTGGACACTCTAAATGGATTACGTGGCTGTGTTGGGAGCCACTGCACCTGTAAGTTTTGCCCTGACTTTTGTGTTCTGTTCCTTGAGCAAGCCTCTGATAGTCTTTAGTAGTCCTTCTTTAAATTGTTCTTATATGTATAGTCCTGAACAAATGGCATTTTACATACAGGAGTATGCATGTATGCATCATGACATACATGTATAAATATGCAGTATTACAACTTAGACCCTGCTTGCAATGGATTTTATATTCTTCAATAAGGTCAATAATATCATCCATCTGTTTTCATGCTTCTTTCTTTTAACAGAGATTTTGTCTAATCACTTTTATTCTCTGACTCTGCCAAAGGAACCCAGAGTGCAGATATTTGGCCAGTTCCTCTAAAGACTGCTCCGTTCGGATATGGGACACAGTGCTGGGACGATGCGATAAGATTCTAACAGGTCACACACAGTCAGTCACCTGTGTTAAATGGGGAGGCGACGGCCTCTTGTACACTTCTTCCCAGGACAGAACCATTAAAGTCTGGAGGGCAAAAGACGTAAGGGCACCAGTAACACTTAAATAGTGTGGTCACATATGCCACATTTCCGTAACTGACATCTTCAATGACAAAAGTGATATCATTGTCTCAGAGAAAGTCTTCTCACTTCAGGGGGTTCAGTGTCGGACTTTGCAGGGTCATGCTCACTGGGTCAACACGTTGGCCCTGAGTACTGACTACGTCCTACGCACAGGAGCCTTCGAGCCAGCCACTGCCACCATTAACCCACAGGACCTTACTGGCTCATGTAAGAGACCCAATGAGCACTTCATATACAGTCATTGTTCATTGTAATTTACATGGAACAGTGTTTTGACTGATGTAAATTTGTTTGTATTCCACAGTGGAAGAGATCAAAGAGAGAGCTTTAAAGCGATACAACAAAGTTAGAGTAAGTGAACAATGTGTGTCAGATTTTATAATGTATTTTGAAGCTTTATTTTCGTTTGGTTCATGACGTCATTCTGTCTGATTGACAGGGCGAGGGTCCTGAGCGGCTAGTGTCGGGTTCTGATGACTTCACAATGTTTCTGTGGAACCCAGCAGAGGAGAAGAAGCCTGTTGCCCGCTTGACTGGGCACCAGGCACTGGTCAACGAGGTGCTCTTCTCCCCTGACACGCGACTGCTCGCCAGCGCTTCTTTTGACAAATCTATCAAGATCTGGGATGGCAAAACTGGCAAGTAAGGCATTCAGGATCTTGGAGAAATATAACGTTTCATGTATGCAATGGAAACTGCTGAATGTTTTAAATAAATACTGACACATCTTTTTTCCAGGCAGCTTAGTGAATAAATTGTGAATACTGTGTGACATTGTGGAAAAATGACAGTTTGTAGACTATTTAGTAGTTATTATAGTAGTTATTTCTGCATGAATGTTGTCATGTGACAATTTTCATAATCATCCTTATACTTCTACAACAATCCAGACAAACAAAATACAGTGGGAAGCATTTTTTAGTGTAATTCTAGAAAATAGCAGCCTCTGAATGTGTTGGGAAACAGAGTTGTGCCTTTCAGTATACCTTTCTGATTTACTCACCTGATCCATCTAAAAGTGCATTAAAGGGGAATCCCACTGATTTTTAGAGATGAAAACAAAGTCATCGAGTGGTTAGATGAGAAACGGTGCATTTGTGGAAAAACTTTGTAGATCAGATTACTGTGATGATGGGACCACAGTGTCTGTAGTGTAAATACACACATTTTATTTGCTAAACAAAACTGTTGAACCAAGTATCTTCAGAGCATTATACAGTAAACACTGCCTATATGCAATATATAGCACAATCTTTTGCAAAAAAAGATTTTCTTTGGGAACTATTATGTCTATTTTGAAAATACATTTTAGGCCTTATCACAAAACTGTCGTAAAACAATGTCTCGGACATCAAGCAGTGTGTTTGTAGCTGTTTTATGTAGAAAAGTTTTGTGAGGTAGCTTTTAGAGCTTCAGCTATCTAGTTTCATCGCTGTCACTGTGAACAATTCTGACTCTTTCTTTTGAACTGAATTTCACATCAAACCACTCTGAATGACATTCTTTAAATCTTCACCATTTACTTAAGCAGAATTTTTCACATATTGGTTTAATTCCTCCTTGGAAAGCTAATTGTGGCGGCTGGTGGCCTAGTGGTTGGGGAGTTGCCCCTGTGATCAGAAGGTTGTGGGTTTGAATCCCAGGACTGTTAGTGACACCACTGAGGTACCCTTAAGCAAGGTACCATCCCCACACACTGCTCCCCCCGTTGGTGGCTGGGGGCCCCCCTTTGGTGACTGCCTACTGCTTCACTTGGTGAATGGGTTAAATGCAGAGAAAGAGGTTCACACTGTGTGCTGTGGTGTGTTCACACGTGGCTATAAGAGGCCACTTTAATTCTTGTTTCTAGATAAATCGCTATTATGTGCTCAGCAATGGTACTAGTATTTGGAACCTCAGTCATAGAGAAATGTTGCCTCATTGGTCATACAACATATCCGTCTCTATAAAATCGGCTGTATTACCAGAAGAAAACAGCAGAGGGTACCCAAGCTCCGTTAATGGTCCTTGTATCCCTAATCGGCATGGCCTTTTGTGTAACAGAAGAAACTAGAAATTTCTTTCTAGTGTATTTCATGTTTCTCATTATATTCAAAATTAGGAATCCAGAATCTGTGATCTTCCATCTGCAGGTATCTGAGATCACTGCGGGGCCACGTAGGGGCTGTGTACCAAGTGGCTTGGTCCGCTGACAGCCGCCTGCTAGTGAGCGGCAGCAGCGACAGCACCCTGAAGGTATGGGACGTCAAGACTGGAAAATTAAATGTGGATCTGCCCGGACATGCTGATGAGGTAAGAGGTTTGGGGGCAGCACCTCACAAAGCAGAGTGATCAGATAAGCCATTTCATATTCTAATCATGAATGAGACTCAGATTGATTGTCAAGAGATTTGCCTCGCTTGTGGTCTTGTAGAGATTTATTTTAGAATAAGACTTTTAAGACTGGATTATAAAACACAAAGAAGACAGATCTTTAGTTTTGAATTTGCCTTGATAAGTTTTAATATAATGCCAAGTATGATGTGCAATGGCAGGTTTTCGCAGTAGACTGGAGTCCTGATGGTCAGAGAGTGGGCAGCGGTGGAAAAGACAAGTGTTTGCGGATGTGAGTGATTCTGTTTCAACCTTTTACATGCGAAAGCACGCACTTACAAGCATGTCACGCCACCTGAATTGAGCATCTGCCATGTCTGTTCTTCCTCTCTGCAGATGGAGGAGATAGCTGATGCAGCTGGGATTTATCAGTCCATCAGGTGCCTCACTGCCCCCCCATCTTCACCATCCAGTGGCCCACCCCTCCGGCTGTCGAACAGTCTGAACAGCCTTTACCTAATCACCCAGTGCCCTCGCATGCACTGCGTGGCCTAAGAGGACATATGGAACGCTTGCGCACGCAGCAGTCTTACACCACAGCGGGCCAGAGAAAGAGAGAAGCATGGGATCGGTCATGCTGTCTTGTTGGCTTTTCTTAATGAAATTTTGTAGTGCTAACTCATTTAAATGAGCACCCAGTAGACCAGTCTATAATCCCTTACCTCCCTCCCCCCCCCCCCCACAGCTTGTAATTATTTAATCCCAAATGACGAAACAGGGTTAACTCGGTCTGTTCTGCCCTTGAGAGGTTCTCCCATTCAAAGAGACTAACATACTGAGAAGCTAGTAAAGTTAATTTAATGACATCCATGCTGTGACTGGATAGAACAGAAGCCGATGTTAAGTTAGTGTTCCTGAAGCAGTTCCGCACCATTTATGGAACTCATAAAAAAAACACCTGTGACGGTTATTTTCTCCCTTAAGTCTCCAGTGCCTTGTTTGGTTATATTCCTGTCTGTAAGAGCCCCGTATCTGTCAGTAATGCGAATGAACCTGTGTACTGAAACAACCCACGTGCACGTGCCCTAATCAGTAACGTCACAAGAATGACTCACACCTGTCATGAACAACAAGGTGTAAAAGGCCAAATGTTTTGATTTTGCCGTGTTTTCGAGCAGAAACTTCAAGCTTAGTCACTGCTTTTGGGCCCTAATGGGATCATGATGTAATATGAATGAACAGAGGGGAAAAAAAAAACAAATGAATTCAGAAAAAAGTCCGTGTGTGTTTACATAATTCTGAAAAGATTTGTCACATTGAGGCAAAAATCTCATTTGTGCCATTTAGTAATGTGAACACAGCCTCAGCAAATAGAGTCAAACCTTTTTAGTCAGTCACTGAATTAGCAAATCCTCTTAGGCAAAGCATTAACAAAGGGGTCTACATACATGTTTGCTGCATTTTGGTCCCAATATATCAGTAGCGTGTCTAAACTCACAAATGGAATTAATATGGCCTTAAGGCCAGGTGTTAAGAGCATGAGCTTAGAAAAAAAAGTTACTCTTCTTTTTACACGGTTTTATGTGTCAGGATTCAGACTAGGCAGCCTGTCCTTATGGGCTTTCCTAAAAGCTTTAGTGGAAAGCTGCTGGGCACAAGCTTTCTAGTCCACTTTACCTTTAGGTTAAACAGTCATTCCAATAAGCCACGTATTTTGACATTGGCGGTTTATTTTTATTATTTTGTATTTGTTTTGTCTGTCTTCCATTTGCAGAAAGAACAAACGGTTAGCTCACCATGAATGAACTGCTATTAATAGTCTGAAAAGCAAAGTAAGTTCACACACAGTCCAGCTTCAAGATAAAAGACAGCAGGGAAAGCACAAAGTTGTACAAAAACATCATATACACATCTAAACCATTTCCACACATTGTTAAAAGATATTTAAGTGCAACAAATAGAAAAAGTAAGCCATGTGAGGTTATGTCAGTTGGGAGCAAGGGAATCGTGTACTTTGTTGTAATCTTTTTGGTTTGCCACACAAGTGGATTAGTATGAATAAGAGCATAGTGGTGAAGACACTTGCATGGTTTTACATTAAGTGACAAGGTGCAACTCTGTGATACGTTGGTATGCTAGGCAGAAGCTTTAGCAATATACTGTGCATCGAAACACCACATACTCTATTCTTCTCCTCTCAAGCGCTCACTCTGCTGTATAAAGTGTGCAGACACAGATGGCTGCATAATCCAGTGCTCTCAGCCAGGGGTCAGGGTAAGACTCGCGCGCTTCACTTGAGTGACACAGCCAACTGTGTCTGCATAGTCCTCTGTTTATCTACAAAGCCAGTTGTTAACCCTCTTCAGTCGGTCCTCCACACTTGGTTCAGAAGCTTCACAACTTCCTCGTACAGGACAAAGACGATGGCTACATCCAGACACACCCGGCCTAGCCGTGGGACAGTACCTTTGTAGAACCTGTGGGATATGAAAAGCCCAGTTAGAAGGCAGAAATTGGTACGGAATAGGTGTTGGCAAGATACAGAAGTACCAAGTAATAGTACTAAAGAAATGCATACGCTTGAGGGCCCTCATTCTTCAGTATCTGAAAAGCACAGTCTAGAGTGTTCTTGTAACGATGAGCTTCCAAACCCTGTGATATATTAAAAAAAAAAACAAAAAAAAAAACAAATGATGACAGAGCAAAAACCTTTTGACAGTAAAAATGCAAGTTATCAAGAGATGTACCTGCATCCTGGTCTTCACCACATCCAGAGGTGTGTTCCCAAACACACTTGCTGCACCTGCTGTTGCACCAAATATGGCTGTGACTAATGGATGCATATCACGACTGGGGTCATCGCCTGGTGACAATAACAACATGCTTTTCTTATCTGTTCTATTTAAACCATAATTAGTCCAGTTAAGTCATTTTGCATCAGCCTTGAACGTCCTCCTCTCACCTTTGTACCAATTGCGCAGAAGGTTCATGACATAAAAGCGTATAGCTTGATTGGTCCCCTGTTTCAGCACTGTAGCAGTCAGACCCTGGTATGTCCCCCGAACTCCTGCCAAAAGGTTTAAATTTCAAATATGACAATTTACAAACTATAGCTAACTATGTGTAGCTATAGTAGCATAGTTTTTGTTATAATAGCAAGAAAATCTTAACAGATAGCAGGTAGTATACAATCAAAAATATACTTTGGCCAAGTACAGAAATTAGACTCTCTCCACATTCTACCTTGATCACGGATGATTTCGCGCACCCCGTGGAAGAAGCCCCGGTACCGTGGCTGAAGAGAGCACTGGTCATGGATTAACTTCACCTGAGAAAAGGTAATTTTTTTGGTTTTATATTTTGTCGTCATATTTTATTTTTCTATGGTTTACAACTGTGAGTGGAAACAAAACACGTATTCAGTCACTCTGATATAATATACCCACTGGATAATGCATCTACCTCACTTCGGTATAGTCCACCAATACAAGATAAGTGAGATTATCTGATCTCAGACACAGGTTTTCGAGAACTCCTAAATCACAGAGGGTGAGAGCTCAGATTAACACTGACTTCAAGCAAAACCTTGATCTGAGCAAACAAAATCTGTGAACTCATTCAGAAAGAAGAAGAGAGTTCAGTCTCCTGCTCCTGAAGGTAACCTGTTTTTGGTCACTAAAAGTGCTGTAATCTAAGATAATCTGTAATACTGCTAAGGGAGCAAAATTACACTCAAGGAAGAAGTTTATTATCCAAGAAAAAAAAAAAAAAAGTGTGAAAGTGTGTTGTGCATAGAGAGAAAAAAGAATTATGCTTTGCTGTGGGTTTAAAAAGTACCAGATATAAAACTGAGGCATCTAAAATCAACTTAAGCACAGAAGTCAGAAACTGCATATCAGATAATACAGTGGGGAGGAAAAATGGAATGTTCCTGCTGAGTAGAATTACACCACCTTACACTGAGATCTAGAATTGATTTGCCCAACCCACTTCATGTCTTTTACATGATTCAATTTCTTTTAAAATGTGTTTCTTGTAAAAACATTTGTGTACTGTGAACAAAAGAGGATTCATAAGCATAAAAAAATAGGTTTAAAAAGTTACATAAGTTAAATAAGGAAAACAGTATTTAGACATCATAAGTTAACATTCGAATGTTGTAATGCTCTTAATGGCAAGATGATTATGGTACAATTCACTGCTAATATAAAAACTCTTTTCAAGTGACTGCTGGCTTCTCTCTTACCTCCCTTATCATTAGTCATTATCTGAGAGCACATTGTGAAATCGTGTGTAGCACACCTGTCAGGGGATAAATAGTTGTGCTGTTATGAACTTTCCACTTGCAAATGATGGAACCAATTGTACAGACAGGGATGTTTAAGGTTTTTGTTATGGCTCTGTAGCTTTTATCACTCACTGATTAATAACATTGTCCCTGAGAGCTTAAGGAAGCCCCTTCACGTTCACCATGATAGCTACTTGTAGCATGAAATCTTCCTTAACAATGGCAATGCTGTTTATAATGACACCAGGCGATTTGCAAGAAAACATTTGTTTGAAGCATTAAAATGTAGAGTGCATGAATACTTTAATCCCTGTCAATTTAATTTCTTGCACCTCCATGTTTATGGATATAGTTTTTTTGTACAAAATAAAGAAAAATGGAAGGGATATATGCAGAGGCATATTACAAACAAAAAAGTGAGAGTACTTGTGTCCCATGTCTGTATATTTCAAAAAGCCACTTAGTCACTCTTGGGATAACAAGGTGATGTTGCAGAATACTGGGAACATTATAAACCCTGGTTCAAATTACTGATGCAACGTGCAAATGTGTCTAACCTTTAGCGTTTCCATTGGGCAGACCACTAGTATTGCTTCAGTGACGCCAGCTCCCAAGCCACACAGCAAGCTACGAGTGTTATCAAGACGACCGTTATCATCTCGCATTGGGTTGCTCAAGACCTCAAACGTGCCAAACCTGGCATCAAACAAACAGAGAGGAGGGTAGTAGAGAGATGGAGTCTGTGTAAGATGAAGTAATATTGTTTCACTCATCCCTTATTTTTGGATGTAAATCAAACAGGTTCTCTTACCGAACTGCAGACTTGGGAATGGAGCCATAGAGTAGTGAACTCAGGCCTCGGTACAGCCCTCTCAGTCCATGATCCTGAACAGTCAGCCTCACACAGTCCCCTAAGCACACAGTAGTTCACAGTCTAGTAATCACTGCAGGGCTGTTTTTGATACTGCAACTAGGCTCTAAATACCTTTAGTCTGGAAGTGGTAGTTATTGGTGCAAATTCTAACTGGGGTTTTAAACAAATGAGGCGCTGAAACACACCAGCCAGGAGTTTTCCTCACCTATTCCTCTGTATCGAGGAGGGTTGGCCCGCTCGTCCAGCTGCAGCTGAGTCTTAACATACTCTGTCGGGAAAGTGATGCAGATCTCTATAGCTCCTGCAATACCACCTGTACAGAGAGCAAATATTTCACTTAATGCAGAAAAGCAGGATCTCAAATTTTTCAAATACCATGCATGTTAAGGACTTAAATCACACCTATTTTGTTTATTGTGAAACTAACAATTAAAAACCAGGTAATTATCTGAATATCAATTTAAACTGACTCTTTTGTGTCTGCCTAGGATCACTTGGTTTATACACCAGGTTAGAATTCAGGTTTATGATATATAGAGAGTAAAATATTGTTGCTTCACTTCTGGGAAATACACTATATTGGCAAAAGTATTGGTACGCCTGACCATTACACCAACAGGGACATTAATGACAGTGCATTCAAATACATAAACTTTAATATGGAGTTGGTCCCCCTATTGCAGCTATAACAGCTTCCACTCTTCTTGGAAGGCTTTCCACAAGATTTTAGAGTGTTTCTGTGGAATTTGTGCCCATTCATTTTGTAGAGCATTTATGAGGTCAGGCACTGATGTGGGATGAGAAGGCCGGGCTTGCAATCTTCCAGTTCATCCCAAAGGTGTTGGATGGGGTTGAGGTCAGTGCTCTGTGCGGGCCAGTCAAGTTCTTCCACACCAAACTTCATCCAAACATGTCTTTAACTGTATCTTTATACTTGGGTCACAATCATGCTGGAATAGAAAAGGGCTTTCCCTAAAACACTGTGTGGTGTCCACACAGTTGGAAGCATGATGTAGTCCAAAATGTGTGCTTGGCATGCTGAAGCATTAAGGCGATTGCCCTTCATCTGAAAGTTAAGGGGGCCACCTGAATGCAATGATGAAGAGGGGTGTCCCAACACTTTTGCCCACGTAATGTCTGTTGCAGTTGGTCAGTTTTGTTTTGTTCGTCATTGTCCACTTCCATAGATGGGATGTCCCTGAGGATGATGACAGCAGGCTAATGGCTGCTAGCTAAAGCATGGCAGGGCAGGGCAGGTCACAGTTAGCCACCTCGCTAATGTCGTTAGCTTGTCGGTGCCAAAATCTGGACATAAACAAAAGAAACATAAAAGGACTGGGGTGTTTGCGAAGGTTACTAAAGGGGTTATAAAATGACACCCTTGCTGCAGGCTGCTGAATGTGAAAACAGACATTTGAGCCAGTGTTGAGGCTCACAGGCGCCAATGTTATTGTGTGGTGAACCACAGAAGTAGCTGGAGATCGGCTAGCAACCAGAGCAGCATTTCTATGCATTTTACCTGCAAGAATAGCCTTCCCAGGGTGGGTGACCTTTCTCCCTCCCACCGCAGCAGCCGCTAGACTCCTCTTTCCAGCGCAGACATGGTGAATTGGCGCAAATTTGCTCGCAACGGCTCCCCCAAGACACGACGGAGGAATCGAGGTCAGCCCTGCAGGATGCTGCTGCTGGGACCTGCATCCCTGCCTCAAAATCGCATCTTTACACGGCCCATCCGAAACAGAGAACGGCTTATACAAAGATGACATCTTTTTCTAGCAATTTCTACCCGCAAACAGTCGACTAAATGAACAGGCCTGCGCGCTTTCACCAATTTGTGCCTGCCCAATGAGACCAAGCCAACACAATCACAGACGGACCACTTCTGTGGCGTGGTGGCGTGGTTCTCATGAATATTAAAATATGTGTCACGCTACGGGCTCAGCCATTGGTCGAGAGGTGTGATTTGGTTAATTTATTCATATATTCTACCTACTGAATATAAAAGAAGCTCTTTTAGCCAATGGTGTGGCTACAAGTCCTCTGCCGGTTCAAAACGCATGATCGGGCAGTATTACAATATATATCAGCAGCTCTTGATTTATATTTGCTGATAATAGGGCATCTGCATTTATTAACAATGTTATCATATGCCTTATAGTAAAAAACGCTTCAGACATAAAGCATCTTGTTACAGTGGTTGATAAAGTGGATAATAATTTTCTTCAACCCACTTTAAAACACGCGAAACGTTATTAATTTAAGTGGTTATTTTATTTGACAGCCTTGCCGAAATCGGTTAAAATAAACTTTGCATGAATCAGAGCAAGGCAAAACCTAATGCTCGTTGATTATAGTGAGTTGGAGGATGGAAAATTTTTTGATTTTTTTTTTGTATATAAAGTAGATAAACTGTACTGCCCAACATTGCATAACATTTCCTCACATCCCAGTCAGTTATCAAAACGTTGTATTCACTCGTGTTGAGGTTGTAATTTGCACTTACAATATATGGACAAAAGTATTGGGACACACCTCTTAATTATTGAATTCAGGTGGCCCCTTACTTCCAGTAAAGGGCAATCTTAATGCTTCAGCATACCAAGACATTTTGGACAACGCC